>OZ023157.1:690000-827500 GCA_963678695.2 Diplodus puntazzo | reverse complement strand
TTGATGTGCTGTTCCAAAAGCAATAAAAAAAGGGTTATTTGTCTTTGTGAATATGATATTTCCAAATTAATGAAGTATATTTCTTTCTGTTTTTTACTTTTGTTATCATGGAAACCAAACAGTACATCTTTCTAAAACAGAGACAAATCAGAGACAAGTTTATCAGCCCTGTATCGGGACAGGTCTTTACAGAAAGTGTTGGTGTGGGGACAGAACAGGTGCACCATTCATTCTGGACATATTCCACAAAAAGAACAGTTAACACATGTCAAGCTTGAACCTAAAGAGATATTGCTTAGCAGGACAATACCCATGTATGATTTTGAAAGAGACTTCTCTCACGTTATTTGTGAGGAAGGTTCCAGTATTTCCCCACTTCAGGTTGTCAACAAAGTTAGACGGACAGGGAGCAACATGAGGGGACGCAGGACGCAGCAATTCAGCTGAATTTAGCACCGAGCAGACAGGAAGCCAAGTGCCGAAATAACAATATAACATCTGGTCACTTTTCAAAATAAAACATTCTGTGTTGACACCAGCACACAAATTTAAAAAAAGAGACAAACACGAGCTCTTCTGCTGATGCTTCGGTCGGGAACTATGAAGCAGGAAGTATGATGATGCCTGCACAGCTCTTGGCTTCACCGTGAACACGGTGGGAAATGATTAATTACTGCTGTGTGATCCAGGCGGTAGTTCGAGTTCCCAGAAGCAAGTAAACCAAAAAAAACACACGTTACATGGGAGATTATTTTATTAACCCGACGCTTTTCTTTGTTTCAGTTGATGTTTGCCTAGCAACGTGGGGGAGACTGGAGAATGACTTTGTCAAATACCGAAACATCGCTGCACCCGGCATCCCAGAATGGAAACACTACAACAGCATGTCCTTTCTGTTGCCCCACCTGCAGCCAGGAAGGTCTGTGTGACATCATCCATCAGTGACAACACTGTCAACTTTGAGATTATTCAACCAGTATTCCTTTAATCTCATATCATTACTATTACATAAATTACCTTTTGCCTTTTTGTGTGTTTCTTGTCTATATAGATCAGCCCCTGGTGGCTCACAACCCTCCACTTCTGGGGAGCGGGCCCGGTCCCGCAGCCCGCGGCGGAGACGTGCTGGTCCCAGGAGGTGCAGCTGCTCGCCGTCTACAGTCATAGAAGAGAGAAGACGTGGGATACCTGAAACAGCGCTGGATGAGTCGTATCATTTCGCCTGCAGCCTCGTCCCTCTCCTCAGTAAGCTCGATCATAACACCAGGCAGAAGGCCAAAATTGGGATCTTGAACTTGCTGGTGGATCTTGACGGTAGAGTTCTCAACGGGCCTGCAAATCACAACCCGACCCGACCCGGCCCGCGGGTTTTTAAGCCCGACCCCAACGCAGCCTGACACACCAGATTGAATTGTCCGCCCTAACCCGGCCCGAGCCCGGCCCGAGCCCGGCCCCCCGCGCGCCTGCATTGTTTCCTCATACACTTGTTATCATGATCAGACACCGCGCTTCGACCAGTGAAATATATTCGGAGAGACAGAAACAGACGATTTCCCCACTCCTCCAAGAGCAAGGGTGAATTCGCCTGTGGCAAGTTCACTTTTAGCCAATTCCATCTTCTCCAGCCGGCTGTAGGCGCGAGTATACGTCACGCAGCGGCGTCAGTTCTGCGTCTGCTCCTCCCCATGAAGCAGCAGCCAGACTCACTCTTCAGCGATGATTCACAACAAGCAATATATCATTTACAGCCTGCAACAAATGTGTTTTATAAAAAAAGAAACCCGAGGCCCGGCCCCACCTGGCTCATTTGCATATTTTTTCGGCCCGACCCGTTGAGAACTCTACCTGACCAACCCCGACCCGGCAGATGAATCCTGGGTCGTCCAGCGAGGACCCACAGCCACGCCATACACACACCTGTCACGCCATACACACACCTGTCACGCCATACGCACACCTGTCACGCCATACACACACCTGTCACGCCATACACACACCTGTCACGCCATACGCACACCTGTCACGCCATACGCACACCTGTCACGCCATACGCACACCTGTCACGCCATACACACACCTGTCACGCCATACGCACACCTGTCACGCCATACACACACCTGTCACGCCATACACACACCTGTCACGCCATACACACACCTGTCACACCATACACACACCTGTCACGCCATACGCACACCTGTCACGCCATACACACACCTGTCACGCCATACGCACACCTGTCACGCCATACACACACCTGTCACGCCATACACACACCTGTCACGCCATACACACACCTGTCACGCCATACACACACCTGTGAGGCCACGTCGCCTGATGTATACTGTGGTTTTCTATTTCTGTTTTAATATTTGTAGTTCTTAGTTGTATTTGTTCTACATTAAACCTTTTGTTTGCTGAAGCTTGTGGTCATTGATTTATTGTCTACAACATGTAAAGCTCACAGTCTCTGCGTGAGTTCGATGGCCGCTCTGTAGTTGGCAGATCGTCTGGTGAGTTCATGGCCAAACAGAGATCAGAGCTCGTACATTTTCTCTGCACTCGTGTGGAAAAAACAATGATGGCGTCGACTGTCCGCAGTTTAGCCACAAGATTATAAAATCCTCCTCCTTGTCTACGCCTCTGCAGTCTTGCAAGTAGGAGAGTCGGCTATTGTTCTCCTCTTTAAAGCAGACACTGAAATATACAGAATCATTTTGAGAATTACTACATTATTATTGTGTAAAAACTAAAACACATTCACTAGATTATTTCCTCTCAGAACTGGACTGTAAACTGCAGTTTTATCTCTTCTCTGTTGGCTGTAGCTGAAAACACAGGCCAGCACAACAACAGGTGAACTTTATCAACACAGCACGTTCTGAACAGACAGCAGATCTAACAGGAACACTAAATAACTTAAGAGCATTTAGATATAAACAGGCTATTAACCCACGATGGAGAGAACCACTGACCTTTTGTCTGTTTGTTGTTGAGTTTATAACACGTACCTTAACTGCGGTCTCGTACGATTATGTAATTAATAATCAGAACCTGACTGGAGCCGTAACACAGCGGACACGTAACTGGTGGAATCTCTGGGTTAGTAGCTAAAGTTAGTGTAGAAATGAAGTCAGCGAACACAAACTAACGACACCACAAAGTTCCTCTGAGCCGCTGTAAACCCGACGTGATGTTTCCTCCAGTGAACCAAGAGTCTCGTCACAACATGAACTGACTCCCAGAGAAACACAGAGCTTCAACATGTCTGTGCTTGAGACACGTACAGTACGACGCCTCCGTTCGTTCTGCTGATTGTGGTCGTCAAGGTCGACACTGATTGTTTCAGGACAAAGGAACGACCCGAATCAATGAATACAGACGGCCTTTGTTTCCTCCCTGTTAACTCTTCCATCTGAACTGTTAATATATGAGAGACAGAACCAGACAGTCAGTGCACTCTGTCTGTGTCTGTCTGTCTGTCTCTCTCTCTGTCTGTCTCTGTCTGTCTGTCTCTCTCTCTGTCTGTCTCTGTCTGTCTCTGTCTGTCTGTCTCTCTCTCTGTCTGTCTCTGTCTGTCTCTGTCTCTGTCTGTCTCTGTCTGTCTCTGTCTCTGTCTGACTGTCTGTCTCTGTCTCTGTCTGACTGTCTGTCTGTCTGTCTCTGTCTGTCTCTGTCTGTCTCTCTGTCTGTCTCTGTCTTTGTCTCTCTGTCTCTCTGTCTCTCTCTCTGTCTGTCTCTGTCTGTCTGTCTCTGTCTGTCTGTCTCTCTCTCTGTCTGTCTCTGTCTCTGTCTCTCTGTCTCTCTGTCTGTCTCTCTGTCTGTCTCTCTGTCTGTCTCTCTGTCTCTCTGTCTGTCTCTGTCTGTCTCTCTGTCTGTCTCTCTGTCTGTCTCTGTCTGTCTGTCTCTGTCTGTCTGTCTGTCTCTCTCTCTGTCTCTCTCTCTCTCTGTCTGTCTCTGTCTGTCTGTCTGTCTGTCTCTCTGTCTGTCTGTCTGTCTGTCTGTCTCTGTCTGTCTGTCTCTCTCTTTGTCTCTCTCTCTATCTCTCTCTGTCTCTCTCTCTCTCTGTCTGTCTCTGTCTGTCTGTCTGTCTGTCTCTCTGTCTGTCTGTCTGTCTGTCTGTCTCTGTCTGTCTGTCTCTCTCTTTGTCTCTCTCTCTATCTCTCTCTGTCTGTCTCTCTCTCTGACTGTCTCTCTCTCTGTCTGTCTCTGTCTGTCTGTCTGTCTGTCTGTCTGTCTGTCTGTCTGTCTGTCTGTCAATTCAATTCAATTCAATTCAAGTGGCTTTATTGGCATGACTGTATACAATACAATGTTGCCAAAGCATCTTAATACAAGTTATAACTGTAATAATAAACATAAATAGGCAGAATAAACAATAATAAAGAATAAAACAATATTAAACAATAATAAACAATAATAAATACACAATAGTAAAAGAAAGGGGCATGGAGAACAAGAGGGGCTATGGAAGGTATGTAAGAGTAACATAAGACATAAATATATATAACATGTTGATTATTGGTTAATCAGCCATGTGTGACAGGGGGCTCACAGAGTTACGGAGCTCATGGCAGGCTGTTACATATCTCGCTGCCAGTGTACAGCAGTCCTCCCTCTCTCCCAGTAGGACCGGAAGTCGTTCTGGGTTACTGAGATTGAGGAAATCTGGAAATATTTTGATTATTTTTGTAAAGTATTGGTCTCTGAGACCTTCATATTTGTTGCAGTGAGTAAGGAAGTGCAGCTCTGTCTCTACTGCTCCCTGATCACAGTAGGAACACAACCTCTCCTCTCTGGGCAGCCAGGTCTGTCTGTGCCGGCCTACCTCCACTGCCAGGTGGTGCTCACTCAGTCTGTACTTAGTCAGTGTTCTCCTCAGTTTGGTGTCAGACACGGTGGTCAGGTAGGCTGCCACAGTGTACTGTTGTCTGTTTAGGGATACATAGGTTTCCATTTTGTTCTGGGATTCTATTAGTTCTGTCCAATAATCTATGTATTTTTCTTTTTCTTTCATCATAATTTGGTTGGGTCTTATGTTCTGAGGTGGTCGTGGTGTAATGACCTGAGTGGTTGATGGTTTGCTCAGCCTCAGGGCCAGCAGGCAGAGGGGACTTCTTTGTGGGTTCAACTCCTGGCAGCATAGGGCTTTGTAAGAAAAGGAGAGTGGGTCACTTGTTTTGATATGATTCCAGAAATTTAGGGCTCGTTTTTGAATATTTAACAGTAGAGGATATTGGCCTAATTCAGCTCTGCATGCAGAGTTGGGAGTTCTTCTCTGCACCTGGAGGATACTTTTACAGAACTCTGCATGTAGGATCTCAATGGGATGTTTGTCCCATTTTGTCCAGTCTTGTTGAATTTGTGGACCCCACACCTCGCTACCATATAATGCAATGGGTTCGATGATTGATTTGAATATTTTGAGCCAGGTTCTAATTGGTAGTTTGGTGTTTATTGATTTCTTAATGGTATAGAAAGCCCTTTTTGCTTTGTCTTTTAGTTCATTCACAGCCAAGCTAAAATTTCCTGTGTTTGAGATTTTTAGTCCTAAATATGTGTAATGATTTGTTTGTTCGATAGGGTTGTTTCCTATTGTGAAACTGGTGTTGCTTCTCTGTAGTTTGGACCTTTTCTGGAAGATGAGCACTTTGGTTTTGGGTTGGTTGACTGTCAGGGCCCAGGTTTGACAGTATTTTTCCAGTTGTGATAAATGTTGCTGTAACCCTTCCCTTGTGGGGGACAGCAGGACCAAGTCATCAGCATAAAGGAGACATTTTATTTCAGTGTCTTGTAGTTTCATTCCAGGTGTAGCGGAATTTTCTATTTGTTTTGCCAATTCATTAATGTATATATTAAATAGTGTGGGGCTCAGGTTACAGCCTTGTCTTACTCCACGTTCCTGGAAGAAAGATTCTGTTTTCTTTGTTCCAATCTTAATTGAGCATTTTCCATTAGTATACATTGATTTGATCAAATCGTATACTTTTCCTCCGATACCACTTTCGATTAGTTTAAAGAAAAGGCCATTGTGCCAGATTGAATCAAAGGCTTTTTGAAAATCCACAAAGCAAGCATATATTTTTGTGTTATTTTTTTGGACATATGTATCAATTAGAGTGTGTAGTGTAAGAATATGGTCTGTGGTTCTAAATTTAGGTAGGAATCCAATTTGGCTTCTGCTTAATACATGATGTTCTGTAATGAAATCTATAATTCGTGAATTTAGTATGCTACATAAGACCTTTCCAAGACATGAGTTTATGCAGATCCCACGGTAATTTTGGGGGTCTGTCTTGTCTCCACTTTTAAATATGGGACTTATCAGTCCTTCGTTCCATATCTCAGGAAAATTGCCAACTCTGAGTACTAAATTAAAAAGTTTCAGAATGGCTGATTTGAATTTAGAGTCTATGTGTTTAAGCATCTCATTTAGGATGCCGTCAGGTCCACAGGCTTTTCTACATTTCAGGGTTTTCAACTTTTCGTCCAACTCTTTTTCAGTAATTTCATAATCTAATGGGTTTTGGTAGTCCTTAATGATTGTTTCTAATTGATTTAATTTTTCTTGTATTTGGTCTCGTTCATGCGTGTTGCTTGTTGTTTGGTATAAGTCTTTGAAGTGCTTCATCCAGATATCACCATCTTGAATGGCTAGATTATTATTATTATTACTGTTGTTTAATGTCTTCCAGTGGTCCCAGAAACTGTTTGAGTTTATTGATTCTTCAATTAGGTTCACCTGGTTTTTATGGTGCTGTTCTTTTTTAGTTCTTAGTGTTTGTTTGTATTGTTTGAGTGTGTCACCGTAGTGAATACGTAGGTCCTGATTTTCTGGATCCCTGTGCTTTTGGTTGGATAATTGTCTTAGTTTTTTCCTGATGTTTTTGCATTCTGAGTCATACCATTTTTCTTGCCTTCCCTTTTTTGGGTTTTGTTTTAGGAAGGGTAAATTAGATTGTTGTGCCACATAATGGAATATATTGTTGATGTGCTTTGTGGCTACGTTTACTCCTTCTTTACTGTGTGGATATATATGGGCCAGGAAAGCATTTAAATGCTCTTGGGTTCCATGGCTGCTCATTGCCTCCTGATATTCAGGTAATCTGTTTTGCTCCCACCTGTAGTGAGTTGTTATGTTATATAGCTTACTGGGATTGGTGCAAGGTTGGTTAGCGTGTGTTCGTTTTAAGTATATATTAATCTGGTTATGGTCTGAAAAGGGGGTTTGTTGCTTAACTGTGAATGCTCTGAAAGAGAAAGGGTCTAAATCTGTTATTGCGTAATCTACTGTGCTACTGCCAAGAGAAGAGCTGTAGGTGTAACGGCCAAAAGAGTCCCCTCTTATCCGACCATTGACTATGTACAGACTGAGGGCCCGGCAGAGCTGCAGTAGTTCTTTCCCATGTTTGTTTGTCATTTTGTCATAATTATTTCTGGGGGGAAGAGTTAGACAGGTGTTAGTTCTGTTATTCATGTATTTGTCTCCTTTTGTGTTAGTCATGTCTGATTCTGCTGTCTTTGTCATGTCTTTGTCAAGACATGTCTGTCTCTGTCTTTGTCTCTCTGTCTCTCTGTCTCTCTGTCTCTCTCTCTGTCTGTCTCTCTGTCTCTCTCTCTGTCTGTCTCTCTGTCTGTCTCTCTGTCTCTCTGTCTCTCTGTCTCTCTGTCTCTCTCTCTGTCTGTCTCTCTGTCTCTCTCTCTGTCTGTCTCTCTCTCTGACTGTCTCTCTCTCTGTCTGTCTCTGTCTGTCTGTCTGTCTCTCTATGATTCTGCAGCGAGCTGAAACTGAACGATGAAGAAGTTTGCAACAGTTTTCTTCTGCTTTGCTGATGTTGCTGGTTAAAGTCGGGGCCAGTGATCCTCAGTACACTGACACATTCAGGTCGGGTTCAGCCCACATTCACATCCAAACTTTTGAAATCATTCATTGATTAAGAAGCACTTTGATTCCATTGTGTTGTGAATCAGTCTGCAGTTGGTCTCACATCAGCTTTGATTTCTGAGCAGCGGGTTAGTTTCATGGTCCCTGTTTCAGCCTGAGAGGGTTCAGTTAAAACACGTTTCTTGTGGTCGAGCTGCAGCTGGTTTCACGCCTGCAGATCCGACTCTGGTGTAAAGTCCCCGCGCAGCAGAGGAAGTCATGGAGGTTTCTGTTAATGTGCCAGCGATGGAGTTTCACTCATGTGTCGTCTCTGTGTGTCATAGCTGCATGTCAGCTTCACTAATCTTTCCTCTCAGAATGAATGCAAATCCAAACAAAATGAAAATCCTTTCGCTAAAAGCTACTTTACCGCTTTAACTAAATTGGGGTGAGTTTCAAGTGGAAAATCTAAACTGGTGCATTATTCTGGATGAGTGAAGGAGCGTGTCAACACGAGGATAATGTTAAGGAAAGAATCTCCTCATAGAGATTAATGTTCAACCCTGACGTGTGACTAATACACACAGAACAGGTCCGTGGAAATAAAGGGAGACTGAGGAAAATGAGTAATTTGAACCTTGTTCCAAGCTGTCACATTCTGAAAGTACTTAGTGGGTTTACAGTGTTTATCACGGCAATATTAGGGCTCGTTAACAGTGACGCATTGACGGAGTGCCAGGAGGAAATGTTTTGGTATTGAAGGGACTTTTGTTTGGTTCCAGAGAAAGTGAAAGTGAAGGACAGGATGGATTATCACCGCTCAGAGAGAAAAGGTCAGACGCCGTCATCGACACCATATTTGGACGGGCAACAAATTCCCCTCATCATGGAGAGACGATCAACAAGAGTCATGACCGGCTGCCTCGCTGTGTTTGCAGGGTTCACGGTAGAGCTCATGACCGTCAGGCGAACACAACTCTCACTCTCTGCGTGCAAACATGCAGGAGCACATGTACAGTGTGTGTGGAGCAGACAAACCCAGACTCCTCCTCCGTCCTTTGAGACTGTATCAGAGGTAAAATGAGCCTTGACCTCCTCGGATTACAGACCGGTTATTACATGCCAGCTCCAGCTCTCCCTCCTCCACAGGGGCCTGGGACTTTCCACAGCTGCCCCCCTGAGAACTCCCCCTCCCCCACAACAGCCACAAACCAGGAGAGGAAGTATCTCTGTAGAGCTGCCTGACTGCACTCGGATCAGCTTTCTCAGGTGTTCTCTAACTGTGCATCCATTTCTGTTGATTATCCAGGGTCAGGGTGGGGTGGCAGCAGGTTTAGCACTGTATTCCAGGGAGATTTAGCCTCCCAAAGAACCACAATCTTGACCTGATCGAGGGGTTTGAAGACCCCTCGTGAATGGGCCACAGAAAGGGATGGAGCACCTGGCTGGGAGTAGGGAGTGTTGTGACAGGAATTTGTCACCCCAGGTTCCGGGACCTCAGCGCCGATCAGCTTTGGAGGTGGTTTGGAGAATGAATGCACTCAGACTCGAGTTTAGCCTTTTGCCGTTATAACGGGAGAACCCCTCAGCCCAACACAGACCTGATCTGCTCCTGCAGCTGCCAGTAAGAGTTCTGGGGTCTCCGCTGTTTGCAGGCTCGTTTTATTAAAGAAAAGGGGTGTAGACAAAAACAGTTAGACAGTACAGTTAATGTCAGTCAGTAAACAGCCATACGCGAAACCAGACTCCTTCCTGTTCTCAAGGTTGCATATTTGGCAACTTCTTGTATATGTGTGATAAAAACGATATTGAGGGGGGGGAAGCATCTTCTCCTGCAACTGGTAATTTTCCACCGCGGCGTGGCCTCGTTATCCAGCTGACTTCCTTCTTTGGTGCTGTCTGGTATATGTGTGTGTGTGTATGTGTGTGTGTGTGTGTCTCATAGGCCTAGTAGCATAGCAGATAATATGTGAGCAGGTAAAAGGCACAATAAATCCACAGGAGCAGCTGCACCTTCGGTCATCAGCCTGTAAAGCTCCTGAAGTTGATGGGGGATGTAGTGCAACAACTACTTGTCTAAATGAGCAATTAACTGACTTACTGACTATACAAACACTCACGATGGAGCCTCAAATCAAGGATGAAACAGCAGGACTTCAGGTCAAGGATATTTATTTCACACAGCAGGATACATGCAGTGATGAACTGACTTCTCTGTCTGATTCTCCAGCTTACATACAATTCTGGCCTGGGGGCTCCGTGCCCCTTTATCCACTATTAGCCTCATTTTTGGGATATACCGGTGAAACACCTCCTAAAAAAGGCCTTAAAAAGAAAGCCAGACCCCCCACTCTCACCCCCTCCCTTCCCTGGGACCATCTTTTGTTTATTTAATTCACAGCAATCATAATCTCCATGTACAGTAACTGTGTGCTTCAGTGTGCTTCCAGGGGATTTCCTCTCCTCTGTTTACCCACTGCGGCCTCTCAGGTACTTTCCTCCTGCTCACAGGGATCAGCTGATCATGTCTAAATAGGGTGATGTTATTGTGGCTCAGATTTCAGACTCTACAGTGACACCACATCGGTGTGAGTTTGATCATCTTGTGTTCAGTCAAGCTCAACGTTTTAAAGACAGTGGAGACGGTTGTGGACTTCAGGAGGAGCTCAGCCAGCGACGGTTCCTCTTAGTTACGTTCAAAGTTCTGTGACTGAGTCAGCGGACATGGTTTCTGTGTGGACCTTCGGGTTCACTGAGGTTATGGTGCGGGTTAGATTCCGGTCAGGGCAGGAGAAAGTCACTGCTTTGAAACGTTTTAATGTAGGAATGTTTTGACATTTGAAAACGGAATACGACGCTGCAGAACCAGGTAGAATGAAAACGACATAGTCGCTCAAACAGAAGCAAAACAGCGACCCGTCACTAACAGACAGCGCTCTTTAAAAAGCTACAGAAATAGAAACCACATCTCTTCACGGTTTCCCGCCTGCGGCTGTGAAACTCCCTCACAGAACTTCTTTTTTCCTGCGTGTGTCCCGATGCAGCAGCCTCCACATGAAATGGAAGAAAAATACGCAAATCATCCCGAATTCTGTTTGAAGCATGACGTCAGTGGGAGGATGACGCCCGGAAACATCAGCCACGCGGCAGGAGCGGAGGAGAAATTAAAATATTTGGAAACGACGGAGAGACTGTGAGGAGGAGAGAGAGAGAACACATGAACCAAATCTGTATGTTTGAGCAGGAGAGAGACATGTGAATATCTCAGTTAAGAATTCAGGAGCCTGTAGATCAGAGCCGTGCAAAGACGTTTAAGGGAGAAGCTGCTTGAAGTGGAATCAAGGTCATACGTCCTCCTGAATGAAAGACTCTGTTCACTTCTGTTCGGTTATTTAGCGCATTAATACATCAGTGTTGTACAGGAGATCTTTTGCTCAGAACATCCAGACGGAGGTGTTTTCCAATAAGCTCTACGGCTGGAAGGATGGATGGAAAGTTAGTGATTTCTCGTGGTATCTAGTTCAGTCATTCTGTGATGCTTCAGATGTTGATGACATGGATTTGTTTGTTGGTCACTTCGATCTTTAGCTGTCTGAAATGGCTCTGTGGGTGCCAGTGTTGATCCGCCTGGCCTCCAGTTTGATCCAGACCAAAACGATGATGGGGACGTAAAAGTCCCTGAATCAGTCCCTTCACTCAGATCTGCACCCGACGTTAATGAGGTCTGTTCTGGGTTGAGACCCATCCACCAACTAACCAACCAACAGATGGACACAACAAAGACACTAAAACTCTTTAGCAAAGGTAACGAACTGGCCGCCTCAAGTCTCAAGCTTGTTTCCAGTTTTCACCCAATCGTTCATTTTCAGGAGCCTTCATTCCCCTCAGATCAGACATGTAAGGTGGTTAAAATCTCCCCTCTGAAATGGGACGACCTCCTGAAGACCTTCATATCTCATCAGTCATCGTCGATTGCATTTGCGTGAACAAGACGTGACCGTCCGTTTCTAATGTGCCGTCTCCACCTGTGGTGGTTTGTGGTGGAACCCCAGTTCCATCTGTCACATATCTGACGGAGACAGAAAAGCATAAACAGTCGCAATTCACTCACAACTTCATGCTATCAATCAATAAAAACAATATCAGCATCAGTACCTGCACACTAACAGAGCTCTACGCTAACATTAGCATCTGTGCTCCTACTCTGCCAGTCTGCTCCGATATTAGAGGAGCGGTACCGTGTGACCCAACCTCACTGCTGGACTTTAGTTACACTTTATACCATCAAAGAGGATGATGGAAATATGTCAAAATGTGGGACTGTCACCAGAAATCAGCAGTAACAATGTGATGGTAGCAAGCTAGCGAGCAACAGAGACATAAACAAACTGGGAGCAACTGTTCCACGCTTGTAGTGAAGAAAATGGACGACAGGTGATGTGGAACAAGATGAGAGACGGCTGACGGGCTTGTGTTCTGACTGTAGAGACGACGGGCCGTCTGTGTGGCGTGAAGACGGACGGACTGACCCGAGGCATCAGCAGCATCACAGCAAACTGAGGATCCTTACGTGAGGCTGATGATGGAAAGAAGCCACATGGCAGCACATGATGGAATACCTAATATGTTGGTCCAACACACGCCTGCATTATTCAGGAGGCAAATCCTAATGTACACACACACACACACACACACACACACACACACACACACACGCACACACAGTTTTCACCCTCTGCATGTATATTAATCCCAGTAAAACAAACAAACAAACACACACATACAACACACACACACACACACACACACACACACACACGCACGCACACACAGTTTTCACCCTCTGCATGTATATTAATCCCAGTAAAACAAACAAACACACACACACACACACAGGGTAATAGACAGTTTAGAAGCATGCATCACATACAATACTTTATGTGTGTACATGTATGAAACATACAAAATACACACAGACACACACGCACACACACACACACACACACACACACACACACACACACAGTGTTGGTGTGTTTCCTGTGGTCGCTGCCGTCTTTACGTCTTCCTTCTTCCTCCTCTCACTCTGTTTGCTCCTCCCTGGACTTTTCCTCCCGTTTTCCCTCCGCCTGTATAATCCGTCTCCTCTGCAGCGGCACACATCAGATATTTATTATCTGCGGACCCGAAAGGATCTGCCTACAAGATCTGACAAGGTGGAGAGGAGGGGGGCGGTCAAATTAGATTCTGGCAGGTGTTATCTGTTTCTGAGACGTATGGACGTCCAAGGACATCGCCAGCAGGGTAAACAAGGGCTCACGAGGCAGCGGGATGAATAAAACAAACACAACAAAGAGGGCGTAGTGATGATGCTGCACACGGAGAGGGTGGAGGAGGGTGGAGGAGGGTGGAGACGTTGGGTTTGTTAGTGGGCTGTGCTCGCCAGCCCACTATGGACACCTCTATAGCAAAGCCATAGGTGTCCATAGTGGGCTGTGCTCGCCAGCCCACTATTGATATTCACCGCGCGTCTTCTTATTATTTTTCATCCTCCTTCCTTTTTTCTGTCGCTAACTTGTCCCACACCGTTGGTCGCACACAAACAAATTATATATCAAAACGTGCGGCTCGATCTGACTCGGTATGCTATTATTTTTATCACCAGAATATACATTTTTCGCGTCGTAAGACGCGAAAAACTGCGAAAAATTTCCCATAAGGAATGAATGGGACGAGGTCAAAAAAGTCGCAAATCTGCGATGTTTTTCAAACATCTCCTGCTCTGGCATACGTTCACATAGAAACACCATTCAAACTTTAAAATGTAGACACAAGTCTTGTCTATTTGAGTTGTATTTGAACTTTTTTCCTACAATGTATAGTTGTTAAACTCTGACCCCTTAATGACGGTGAGTGATTTTGGAAGAATTCAGGGTTTTCAATGAGTGTGTATGGCGGAATGTTCGTGCAGCAGAGTGAGAGAGCCAACTGACACAGTGGCAGAAACTCAAAATTTTCCTCTGCTATTTTCTGTTTACATCATGATCCCGGCCACAAATGTCACTCAAAAACAGTGATATTTTCCAAAGTTGTAGCCACACGTGTCTTCTTTCTCTCAATGTGTCTACTTTATCGGTAGGATTTACGGTTTTTGAATTAACTGTCTCTAACCGACAAGAGTAGCTCTCAACAGTCCCATTCACTCCAATGTAAATCGGGAGGAGGATCTTCCAAACTGCACCTTTTTTAAACTCGCTCGTATTTCCACATTCCTGAAGCTAGGACGACAAAACTTCATGAGTGTCTTCTTTAAGGCCTTTCTGGCTCGATAGTGAAAAAAAATTGCCGATATCATGTATGATTTTGACTAAATAGCACTAGTTTGACGTCCTAGATTTGAGGCAGAAATCAGTCTCAAATCAGCCTGGGACAGCCGTTGCTACGGGCCCTCACCAACCGTCACCTAGCAACCGAGATCAGCTGGGCCAACAGAGAGAGTGACAGACAGACAGACACACATGCACACACACATACACACACACACATTCACATGCACACAAACACACACGCACAAAGTGAATGAGACCAGGTTAAAGGATCGAAAGGAAGAGTTCAAACATCGACATCTCTGGCATACTTTGACCGAGACACACCATTCAAACTTTAAAATGTAGATAAAAGTCCAAATTATTAACGTGGGATTCAACTTTTGCTTTAGCTTTCGTAGTTTTTGTCTGTCACGGGGCAAAGCGCACAGCCCACTCTTGCGATTCCCCGGCGGGGAATTGTCTAGTTAATGATGGCGGTGCAGTAGAATCTTTCTAAAGATTGCACCTTTGATCAATAAATACGGGAAATGTCCATAAATCATATTAATAAACCAAGTAAGGAAATATTTCATGTCTTTATAAGTTTCCTTGCTGTGTATAAACAAATATATAATTGTTGTTTTCCAAAGAGAATTTGAGTTTGAAACATGAATAAATGAGTGAGCAGCAGCGTGTTCACACTCGCTCTCCTGGACCTCGGCATTATGTGAACGTGTTATTTTGGGGCAATTGTTGAAACCACTGATCATTATTTTTCTTTTTTCTTCATTTTTCTCCACAGAAGACAGAATCAGCTTCTTTCAGCACAGAACTTGCCATAAATACTAAATTGACGTGTTGGTTATCCTGCGGGTGATTATTTTTTAATACGAGCGCAGTGCACGTTCAAAACACGCTGTCGGCACGATGATCTGGTACCGTGAGGGGTTTAACGATCCGGTCTTCAGCCTGCTGAGTCGCTGACAGACTCATCGGGCCGCCTGGTAACATAAAACATGTTTATTATGTTATTTATGATTTAAAACCTGGATGATTACATCATCGAGCCGAACCTCAACAACCAATGAGAGAGACGTTCCAGAGCAGCTGACGGTGCTGCCGAGCAATGAAAAGGCTGGCAGGAAGTTAAATCTCACCTCCAGCTCCTGATGGAGTCCAGAAACCTGCTGCAGCTCCACGTTCATCCAGACGTGTTTTACCTCCTGCTTGTTGCTGCAGCTCCACGTTCATCCAGACGTGTTTTACCTCCTGCTTGTTGCTGCAGCTCCACGTTCACCCAGACGTGTTTTACCTCCTGCTTGTTGCTGCAGCTCCACGTTCATCCAGACGTGTTTTACCTCCTGCTTGTTGCTGCAGCTCCACGTTCATCCAGACGTGTTTTACCTCCTGCTTGTTGCTGCAGCTCCACGTTCATCCAGACGTGTTTTACCTCCTGCTTGTTGCTGCAGCTCCACGTTCACCCAGACGTGTTTTACCTCCTGCTTGTTGCTGTGAGCTCCACGTTCATCCAGACGTGTTTTACCTCCTGCTTGTTGCCGCAGCTCCACGTTCATCCAGACGTGTTTTACCTCCTGCTTGTTGCTGTGAGCTCCACGTTCATCCAGACGTGTTTTACCTCCTGCTTGTTGCTGCAGCTCCACGTTCACCCAGACGTGTTTTACCTCCTGCTTGTTGCTGCAGCTCCACGTTCATCCAGACGTGTTTTACCTCCTGCTTGTTGCTGTGAGCTCCACGTTCATCCAGACGTGTTTTACCTCCTGCTTGTTGCTGTGAGCTCCACATTCACCCAGACGTGTTTTACCTCCTGCTTGTTGCTGCAGCTCCACGTTCATCCAGACGTGTTTTACCTCCTGCTTGTTGCTGCAGCTCCATGTTCATCCCTCCATGTTTATGGAGATGGGTCATGTGTGAGCCCAGCTTCAGTCTGCCGAGCCGTGACAACAGAACACAAAACCATGTTCACTGTTTATTCAACATGAACTGATGTTGAACGTGTTCAAATGCACCAAAGTCGTCAACACCAAATGTGTAGTTTGTGTGTGAAAATAAGATCTGCAACAGGCAGACAGAGACGTGTCACGATCAGAGACGGTTCTGAGAGACATTGTTAGTTTAGTTGCATCAGTGTCTGATTTAAAAAGCATCACAAATTACAGCGATTTCATCAAAAGCAATTAAAATATTCCACCTCATCACCGTCTTTCCTGTTTGAAGCAGCGGGACGTTTACGGGTCGTGGTGGCGTTTACCATCCTGATCAATTTCAATGTACCAGTTTATGAGTGAAAAATGAAACTGGAATTAATGTTATTAACATGTGAATACACGAGTTCATGTAGCTCTGAAACAGATACGATCATTCACTGAGCTCAGCTACACGTCACAGCTCGTCACCTGGTTATTTTACCTGCTGGACGTGAAATGATGCTGCTGACCCTCAAACATCCACAGACGCTTCACACACTCACAGTCTTCTCTAAGTAAAAAATATATTTTCTAAAATAATTTGGACTTCTATCTAAAAAGGTTCCAGAAGGATGTGAACAGATTTGTCAGACTGTTTGATATCAGCATCTGTGTTTGGTGCAGACGAACAGTCGGCCCGTCGACGGCTCGTCTGCTTTCAAAGAGAATTTCTTTTGTCTGAAGAAAAAACAGATGAAAAAGAAAGAAAGAGATAAAAAAAAAAACCCCAAAAAACAGCAAAACTCACAGTTAGCATCTGTGCTGCTCTCAGCACAGGTCAGGTTTATGAAGAAGAACACAAGAATAAAACAGTACTTTTCTTTAATACGACCACAGGACAGCCAGCTAACAGATCAGCGGCTCGTCACAGCGAGTCAGACGGTTTGGTTCTGTGTCAGCAGGACTCTCAGAGACTCTTTAGCTCAGGACGTCTCTGTTTCAGGGATTTGATGACCAAATGTTAACTGTGCAACATTTTCTCCAGGATGCAGTCGACGTACTTCTTGGCGAAGCTGATGTAAATGTGAATTCGTTGAGCATATTTCAGTGTTGACCCTCACAGACTTCTGGCATGTTTTGGGCGCCTGACTGTATTTCTTCTGTTTTCCTCCCACATTCCTGCAGTCAGCATCAACTGTCAGACATTCAGGAGAATCTTAATTCTCCATCCGGCTCATTTTAAATCCCAATTTTACATTTGCATTTACATTTTTTTTTTTACTATGAACTCAGTCAGAACTTCAGGAAGTTTTGATTTTTAATCAAAAAATATGAACATGGATGTTTTACATGAATGTTCGTCTCCATCCAACATTTCCTAAGCAAGTCAGAGACATTTATATAATATTAACTTTGGCTTTACAGTGAAAAACAGGTGTTTTGACAGAGACGGAGAATCAATCAATTGAACATGAACAACAGAGCTAGCTTGGCTACAACCGCTCAGAGAGAAACTACATGTTTCCGTGATGATTGATGCGTGATGGTGTAATCACGTTCACCACGGAGCCGCTGAATAACAAGACGTGTCGTTCAAAAGTAAAAACTTAAAGTTACTTCTGGCCGCCGGCAGCTCCGTCTGTCTGTGAGGGCGAGATGCCACAGCAGCGACGCAGCTTGTTTTAATTTCACATCCAACTCTGATTCGTCTCCTGTGTGATCTGGGCCTTGAATGCAGCGCTAAACCTGAAGTACTGAAGAAGCCCGACACACCTGTCCCCTTCTCCTCTCTCCGCCCCCCTCAGACTCAGGTGTGCTCACAAGCTGCACACCAGATCTCAGTGTGAACATTCAGGTTTCACATAACTCGATGGTTTATCTCCTCAAACGAAATTAAACTAAGTCCTGCAAAGACGGGAGCTCCAGTCAGTTCATCTCCATTGTGAGTAAATGACTGTATTTATTTCTGTTCCTGGCATCCTGGAAAATAACTGTAATCACTGTTTTCTGCCTAGAAGCAAAAGCTAATCACAGCCTCTTGTACAGAATTATTGACAGCACAAAGGGATAATGTGGCAGAGACACAGCTCACTGTGTGACTGACACAGTAATCACACAGATATGGATTCTGATCAGGGGTGAGCGTTCAGACGACGATGACAAAGGACAAGAAAATAAATAAATATATGAAGATAGATTCCTATCATTGTCATCAACATGTCTTTACTCTGTAAGTACGTCATAGTAAGTCACAAGAGGAAGAACGAAGAGGAAGAATGACTGAAAGTTTCAGTGCGAACGCGAGAGAAATACCAAAGACGAGCAAATGAGAGCTGAGTGTGTGTCAGCGAGGCTGATGTGTGAAGAGACGGACACAGTGACAGAGTTGGACAGAGACCACAGAGGAAATGTGTTGGGACAGAAAGAAAGACGTGTGAAAGAGAACAACAGATGAAAGCTGAAAGGAGCTGAAAGACATTCAGAGGGAGAAGAGAGTGAATGAAGCCCTGCGAGCAGCCAACTGGCCTCCCAGCTGCAGACGTGACCGCCGTGTGAATGATCCGCACTGAAATTGGCCGAGCACTTCACCCAACCTCAAACCTCCCTCCCACCCCAGTGTGATGGCAGCTGTCCACACACACACACACACACACACACACACACACACACACACACTGCAGTGACAGTGATGGTCCACCCAGCCTTTCTGTCTCCATCTCTTGTGGTGAAAGTGAACGTTGGGGTTCGTCAGGTCCAATCACTGCCATGTGGGAACAACAGTCACTTCCAGGTTGATTTGCATTGCAGATGACAGTGAGTCCAATCAGCAGACGTGTTGATTTCTTTAGCTGTAACTCACACACATACATATATTGAATCACAGTGGTGCGACCTGCCTGATGTTTCTGCAGCGACGCTGGTAAAGTGTCTTTAACAAATCAAATCTTCCTGCGTTACTGTGAATTCCACTTGTTTTTCCTGCGTGACCGATTGCTGATCTGTGTTGGTTGTGTTCTCTGCGCTCGGCTCATGTCGGCTCGTAGCGTAGCTCCGGTTATCTTATTGTTTCTTGTGATTTATGAGCTGTAGTCTCTCCAGTAAACACATCGACCTCCTCTGCCTCTCTCCTGGTCTGCTGCTCCTCCTGACGAGGTCACGAGGTGTCGCTGTCGAGCCCAGAGGAACTACAGCTCACAGTCTGCTGTATCAGCTCTGCTGCTGGTCACTACTTTAAAAAACAATCACAACAACCCATTAACACCAAACACTCAACATAAAGTTGGGACGACGCTCGGTAGATCATTCTTGTCTCGTTAACTCAGTAAAAGGAAATTTTAGATGAAAGAGATGCTTCTAAAATGTCAACCAGTTCGTGTTGCTCTGAGTGTCGGAGGGCCACCGAATCAGTGAAGACCATAAACGTTTGAACCACATTTCATGACAATCCATCCGACACTTGAGATATTTCACTCAGGAACAAAGTCGTGAACTGACGAACACCTCCGCCATTTGATCAGCGCTGCAAACGTGTCTCACATTTTGTTCCGTCTCTGGTTTCCCTAAAAACTTTAATAGTAACATGACTTTTCTCTCCAAACCAAGAACCAACCAAGAAACGCGAGTCTACCTGAACAAGATGATCTGAAATCTATTTCAAGGGTAATGTGGTACAATTTTATGCAACATGAAAAAAAAGGCGGATCTGCAGCAGCGTCCCTGGAGTGTCAGAGAGAAACAGAAGACATCAGACGTCTCAGGTGTCGCGTCGAGTCAGACACAGGATTCTCTGCACTTATAGAAACAGCTTCTTGGAAAACGGCTGCAAACGAACCTGAAGCAGATTACAGAGTTTATATTTTATATTTTAACTGTTGGTGTCGTCACAACAGGAGTCGGACTCATCGTACCTCAGTCACTGCTGGTTTTTATGTGGATTTACATCTGTTAACTTTTATTTCACCTCGTCTGGTCGCTGAGTAGGAGAACAATCTCTTTATGTTTCATCCGCCGTGAAGGAGAGCGGTGCAGATGTCTGTAGTGAGATGTGAGTTACTGGAGAGACTTCAGCTTCCTTACTGTCGTCTTCACCATCAGCCAATCACAGCTGCAGCACACAGCAGCGGCTGACCTCAGTCCTCCAGGCTTCGGTCCTGAAACTCACTGTGAGACTGAACTGCAGTCAGTCAGAAGTTTTAGTTATTCTGTTTGTTAAATCCCAAACAAACCAACGAAATGACATTTACATTTCACTTCACATTTCAGGTCCCCACATCTCTGCAGACAGACACACACTGACATTCACTCAAATCCAGTCACACAATCAGACCAGACAGCCAGAGACACACACACACACACACACACACACACACACACACAGCAAGCTGAGGCTGAACCACCCAATGCTTTCACAGTTGGAGGACTCTGGTCATCGAGCGTCGGCCTTTTAGATGTCGGAGGCAGAGGAGAGCCTGAGGGAGGGAGGCAGCCGGGGAAGCCACTCTGCAGGAGGACGGGAGAGAAAGTGGAGGCGTCCCTGCAGGCCGGGTCACACATCACAGAGCCCGGCTGAGACGGAAGTTAGAAATTCCACTTTCCTGAGACATCTACTTTAATTCAGACCCCATCAATGTCTTTTTCAATACCCATTACCGCCAGTGACACGAGGGAAAAGAGCAGAGAGGTTAGGGATCAATGGTCTGATTAGAGTCTCTAAAATGTATCCTCAAGTGCTGAAGCCTCTGAGCAGCAGTCACTGATGAAAGGACTCTGGATGTGCTAAATAAGAGAGTCAGCACATTATTTCTTTATAGGTTTTCATTTGAGAAGATAAAGAGGGTTATTTACTGAAGATCTGCAGCGTTTAATCAGATGATAAACAGTCAGATCAGACTTTATTCACTGAGAGGCTGCAGGACTCATCTGTTAATGCTACCAGAGGAAACAAGCTGTGAGCGTAACACAGACGCATGAATCATCACCGGAAGTTTGTTCGTTAAGTTGCTTATTTCCAAATCCAAAGCAGCGTCATCGTTTGTGTTCAATCTTCTTTTTTAACCTCTGTTTTGGTCTCCACCACCTCTGGAGGGAAATACCTGTCTGCTCAGCTGCTAAATGCTAAACTTAAACATATTGAGACGAGAGTTAAAGCAGTTTTCTGATGTGACCCTCGAAGGGAGACTTAGAGTAAATCGAGAGCATTATGATGGTTAAAATGTGAGAAGACAGAACAATGAATGATGTGTTTGAGCTGCTGGAAAGATTAGATGAGGCTCGGCTAGCAATCCAGGTGGAAACAAGCTCTGTGCTAGAAGCCATCGGACCAGGTGTTGTATTATTTTAAAGGTGTCATATAACAGCTGCAGATTTCTCTGAGACATCCAGAAAGTAATCCCATCCATCCATCTTCTTCTGCTTTATCCGGGGCCGGGTTGCAGGGGCAGCTGCCTGAGCAGGGACTCCCAGACTTCCCTCTCCCCGGACACTTCCTCCAGCTCGTCCGGGAGGATCCCAAGGCGTTCCCAGGCCAGCCGAGTGACATAGCCACTCCAGCGTGTCCTGGGTCTTCCTCGGGGTCTCCTCCTGGCGGGACATGCCAAGAACACCTCCCGAGGGAGGCGTCCCGGGGGCATCCGAAACAGATGCCTGAGCCACCTCAGCTGGCTCCTCTCGATGTGGAGGAGCAGCGGCTCTACTCCGAGCTCCTCCCGGGTGACAGAGCTCCTCACCCTATCTCTAAGGGAGCGCCCCGCCACCCTGTGGAAGAAACTGATTTCAGCCGCTTGTATCTGGGATCTTATTCTTTCGTTCACGACCCAAAGTTCATGACCATAGGTGAGGGTCGGAACATAGATTGACCGGTAAATCGAGAGCTTCGCCTTTCGGCTCAGCTCTCTCTTCACCACGACAGACCGTTACAACGACCGCATTACTGCGGCCGCTGCACCGATCCGCCTGTCAATCTCACGCTCCATCCTTCCCTCACTCATGAACGAGACCCCAAGATACTTAAACTCCTCCACTTGAGGCAGGAACTCTCCCCCAACCTGGAGGGAGCAAGCCACCTTTTTCCGGTCGAGAACCATGGCCTCGGATTTGGAGGTGCTGATTCTCATCTCAGCCGCTTCACACTCGGCTGTAAACCGCCCCAGGACATGCTGGAGGTCCGGCCCCTGGCTGCACCTAGAAATTCTGTCCATAAAAATAATGAACAGAACCGGTGACAAAGAGTCCAACATGCAGGTCGCATGCCGGCAATGCGAACCAAGCTCCTGCTCCGGTCATACAGGGACCGTACAGCCCTTAGCAGAGGGCCTCCGACGCCGTACTCCCAGAGCACCTCCCACAGAATACCACGAGGGACACGGTCGAACGTCTTCTCCAGGTCCACAAAACACATGTGGACTGGTTGGGCAAACTCCCATGAACCCTCGAGCACCCTGCGGAGGGTATAGAGCTGGTCCAGCGTTCCGTGGCCAGGACGAAAACCGCATTGTTCCTCCTGAATCCGAGGTCAGACTATCGGCCGAATTCTCCCCTCCAGTACTCTGGAATAGACTTTCTCAGGGAGGCTGAGGAGTGTGATCCCCCGATAGTTGGAACACACCCTCCGGTCCCCCAGAAAGTAATCCCCATTATGTGAAACCAAACAGACCCCAGGACTGATCCCTGTGGAGCTCCACAGGTCAGAGGAGCACAAGCAGACTGAGCCGGTCCCAATCGTCTTCAGACGATCTGATGAAATCTTAAATCAAAAGCGGCGCTTGAATCCAGAGAGACGGAGACACATGTTCCAAAACAGACGGACTGCTTTGTGATTTCATTTGTTACTCAAAGAAAACTGTCTCTGCCGTGTCCCTGACACAAACCGGACTGGGTCTTATTAAATAAGTAATATGAGGTAGCGCTGAGCGGCCTCACGGTCACAAGGCTCCTCGATACACAAAGTTACAACAGCTCCTTCCTGCAGTGTTTCTCTTCTTCCTCACACACTACAGAAATTATTATTTTGTCCAAGCAGCACCTTTGAATTTGACGATGCTGCTTTGCCATTATTGTATCAGTTCTGACACATAAAGGGCCAAAAACTGGATACAGAACTGCTTGTTCGGCACGTCATCCTCCCGTCTTTTGTCTCTAGTCCGTTGAGCTTCCTTTGTATCTGCGCTGGTCGAGTCTGCATCTTAAATGTGCAAGAGAAGCACATTCTGCCACCACCGCAGCTACTAAATCCTCCGAGGTTACAGGTCATCCGTCTGCTGGGATCCGACCACAACAAGAACGTGAAAGATTTTTACCTCCAAACAGGAATTTAAACAGAGTAAATAACAGAATTATGTTGAAAAGGATCTGGAATAAATTAGGATCTCTTTAATAACGTGGACACACAACCGGCAGCATCAGTGTGTGCTGACTGCAGTCTGAGCTCTGTGATTGTGTTTCACTGGTTTCTGTCGACTCCACTCTGGTATTTGCAGTGAGAATGCAGCATCACTAACCAGCTTGACATCCTCTGCCCTCCATTTTGTGGAACATGTTTGGTCTTTTTCTTCCCTCCCACTCTGAGTAGCTGCTGAGCTTCACCCTCAGCAGAGAGACAGAAAACTGTCGGATCAGTGCGTAGAGCACTTTACACCTTTCTAACAGAAAACACAAGATCTGCTTCAGTGAAACCACCGAAGGGGCACTGCTGAGACATTACCTGAGAATGGAAGTATGGATTAGCACTAAATTATTACAAACTATAAATCATTGAAAAGCTTCAAGCTTAAGATTGTCTCCAGTCACAGTTGTCTAACGTTTACTGTTCTGTCTCCAGGATTGTGAATCAGCAGAAAACTGCTTTAGATATCATCTCATGGCAGGTGAGCAGTTAGTTCCTTATAACAGACGATTTATTCAAGGTTACATTTTTAAAATAATCCAAATTTAGTCATTTGGTGATGAATAAATAAGCAGGATATTTAATAGATTTACTGTAGTTTAGCATTGAGCAGCTTACCAGACAGATATTTCCCTCAGGAGGTGGTGGAGACCAAACACTGATGTGGAAATAAGCAACTTAAAGGTGGCGATTCATGCGTCGCTGTTGTGTTCACAGCTTGTTTCCTCTGGTGGCATTTACACAAATACATCCTTTATTGCAGGATGCTGCTAATCAAACGCAGAGTACAGCTGAGGCTGTTGCTAGTATCATCAGTTCTGTAGGTATTTGTTCATAAAGTTAAGTATGAGACAAATTAAAATTCATTGACATTGTAGAGATGTTGTGGTCTGAGACACAGAGGGAAGTATGAGCGAGCTGATGTCGGAGTTTGAGAGAACACGCTGTACAAACTGACGCAGAGTTTCTGTCTGCTGGGCTGCCAGATGCCGGATGCATAACAAACACCGTTTGGTTTGTATGTTTGTCAGAAGAGCCTCTCCGTGCCATGTGTGCATACATTTGTAGCGTGCACGTTCCCGGTGGGAGGCGCAGTCCTAACTCTGTCGGAGAACGTGCCACGCTCCATTAAATCAGCTCCACAGGACCAAGAAAACTTTTCTGCTCCTGCTCTGCTCATTGGCTGAGAGCTCTGTCAGCAGTTGTTTTGCTCCCTCCAACAGAAATGCATTCCCTCGTGTGGAGAAGAGGAGCATGTGTCAAGCTGTTTTGTGATTCTGAATTCCTGACTTGTTAAGTAGACTGCATTTTGTGCAGACAAAGTTTAATGCAAGTCATTTGCAAGTTTGAATTGTCTGCGGAGGCAAAAACTCACATCAGAGGATTATTACTGCCGGCTTCAGTGAGACTAACTTCTTTAAAGGGGTAAATTCTCGTGTTGTTTCGGGTTTAGAGGAATTCCTTTAAATCATGTGAACATAAATGTCTAAACATCAGCCTGAGAGGCTTCCGACCGGCCCGTCGCCGCCTTATCACATGACTAAATGTGCATCTGTGTGAGTGCGAGGGGAGCGTGAGATATAAAAGAGAAACTCAGAGAGGAAGCGACAGCCATCCGCCGCTGTTAAAATGAGATCTCACATTACGCTTCATCTTCAGGCTCAGAATCCGAGTTGTCCTCAATTGCCTCCAAAAAACAGGGAACAAGGCAGTGCTCAACAAAACAATATCACGCTGCCTTCTCCTCAGTTTCACATTTCCTCTGACGGAGAGGACGTCTCCTGGAGTTCAGCTCCGTGCGGGAGGAGCAGCGGTAATTGCCGACAGGTTGCGCTGCGCTTTCATCAATGGGACAAATACGACCATTGTCTGCTTTTAATGAGATGTCCCTCATTCTGTTGTTGTGGGCTGATGTAATACTTAATGGCCAATCAAAGGGTTGCTAGGCAACAGTGTGCGTAGATGGACTGTGTAAAAAGGCTGGTGGTGAGTGGACCGGGTGATTACATTGATCTCATTAAGAGGCCTGTAGGAATCATGATGACCTGTTGTTTGACTGAAGAGGGATGTGTCTGTCTCTGCACAGCTGTCTGTCCTCCTGTCGTCCTGTCCTGCTGCGAGTGTGAGACGGTTCATCTGTTAATTAACGTCAAGTCAGTTTTACTGATATATTTCCAGAACTGTAAATAACAAATTCAAAACGGCTCAAATGACTTTACAACCGTCACTGTGTCCAGACAGCTGAAGGACACCATTCACACAGAGAGACGAGGACACCATTCACACAGAGAGACGAGGACACCATTCACACAGAGAGACGAGGACACCACTCACAGAGAGAGAGACAGATGAGGACAACATTCACACAGAGAGACGAGGACACCACTCACAGAGAGACGAGGACACCACTCACAGAGAGAGAGACAGATGAGGACAACATTCACACAGAGAGACGAGGACACCACTCACACAGAGAGAGAGAGACAGACGAGGACACCATTCACACAGAGAGAGAGAGACAGATGAGGACAACATTCACACAGAGAGACGAGGACACCACTCACAGAGAGACGAGGACACCACTCACAGAGAGAGAGACAGATGAGGACAACATTCACACAGAGAGACGAGGACACCACTCACACAGAGAGAGAGAGACAGACGAGGACACCATTCACATAGAGGGAGAGACAGACGAGGACACCATTCACACAGAGAGAGAGAGACAGACGAGGACACCATTCACACAGAGAGAGACAGATGAGGACACCGTTCACACAGAGAGAGACAGATGAGGACACCATTCACACAGAGAGAGAGACAGACGAGGACACCATTCACACAGAGAGAGAGACAGACGAGGACACCGTTCACACAGAGAGAGAGACAGACGGGGACACCATTCACACAGAGAGACGAGGACACCATTCACACAGAGAGAGAGACAGACGAGGACACCGTTCACACAGAGAGAGAGACAGACGGGGACACCATTCACACAGAGAGACGAGGACACCATTCACACAGAGAGAGAGACAGATGAGGACACCGTTCACACAGAGAGAGAGACAGACGAGGACACCGTTCACACAGAGAGAGACAGATGAGGACACCGTTCACACAGAGAGAGACAGATGAGGACACCATTCACACAGAGAGAGAGACAGACGAGGACACCGTTCACACAGAGAGAGAGAGACAGACGGGGACACCATTCACACAGAGAGACGAGGACACCATTCACACAGAGAGAGAGAGACAGACGGGGACACCATTCACACAGAGAGACGAGGACACCATTCACACAGAGAGAGAGAGACAGACGGGGACACCATTCACACAGAGAGACGAGGACACCATTCACACAGAGAGAGAGAGACGAGGACACCGTTCACACAGAGAGAGAGATACAGACGAGGACACCATTCAGTTTGATCGAGGGGCTGCCTGACATTAGAAGTGAGGCTGAGTCACCCAGAGGACCAAAATCAAGATCCGAAAAATGGAACCAAACAGCCGGAGTGAGAGAGAAAAATGAAAAATGTCCGGGCAGGAGAAAGGTCACAGGTCGGACGATGGAGTAACAAAGGCGGCGTACTGAAGAGAGGACAGGGAGCAGAAACAGGGAGGCGGAGGAGGAGAGACACCTGATATCTCCTCATTGTTTCAATCCGTCCGCCCTCATTCATGAAATCAGCCCTGCTCTTCTGTTTCCAGTGCTGTGCTGCTCACAGTAGATATATTCACCCTAATTAATATGTAAATGTGGTGACATTTACCACAGATTCTGTTTATTCGAGTGCTGGCATCTAATGACTACACACATCAAATGCTGCTTTGCGTTTTGTTCATCAAATTCCCATATGTACATTTTGGCGGGGCAGCAAATGAGGCGTCATGAAAGTAATGTTGACTAATACCAACGTGTAGATTAGAGTCGGAGCCACTTTGTTAATTGGTTTGAATGCGTGTTCGCACATAAACACGGCGTTCTGCACAGTTTAACAGATGACCTGCAGACTAAATCGACTCGTCTGATCGAAACGCCCACGCGTACTGTAAAGATGCACGTTCATATCTGAGAAGACAATAAGTGAAAGTAATAAATGAAAACAGCGGCGTGGGTGGAACGTCAGAGCGGCGGTCATAAAGAGTCACGTGTCGGTTTTAGTTGCACCATCATCCACGTTTCTGTCGTTTAATCAGCGAAGGTTTCCATTTAGAAACGTCTGGTTGATTAACTTACAGCAAAATAAGATTAACCACATTATCAGACAGCTAAAGTTTGGAGTTCAGGGCGTCACACTGTCACGTTAGGGATAAAGAGTGATGAGTACACAGTCTGATGGAAACGTGCAGAGCGTCTGCATGTCTGAGCTGACGTGCAACCGTCGAAAGACAAACTGTCACTTGGCAGCGTTAAATATTCAACGGAATCACGTCTAGGAGGAAGTTAAGTGGTTTACGCTAATTCATAAAGCACGGCTCATAAAGCACTGTTCAAGCTTTTATCTCACCATTTAGACGACTTGTCCTTCACAACGCAGCCACATATTAAATGTTACTCCAGTGCATTAAGCTACTAATGCACGACAAATCTCACTTCACACTCTGAACCTAACGTCGAGCATGATAAGGTTTTTAAAATGGCGGAATGGAGGGAACATTACCTCATACTTGAATTAACTCTCAGTGAAAGTTGTTGGCATGGACTCCACACGTTACAATAATCACGTTATCTCAGCATGATTGGGTAGTTTTCCCTAAAAGCTTCTTGTGAGACTGTGAGAGGACGCTTATCTGAATACTGGTCAGCTGAAATCACTCACGGTCTCTTTAAACATCAACCGTCGACTCTGATGCGACTTGACACAAGAGGGCGGAAGGACTGAACACGTCCTGGACAGAACGGCTCACCTGTTACTGACCGACCTCTCAAGGAGAGAGTCGTTAGAAAAAAGCAGCACATGGGAGACGGTGATGCAACAGGCTGGAAATGAAGAAGACAAAGAATCTGTCTCTCTCCTCGTCTCTCTGAATCTCTCTGCTGGAGAATGAAAAGCTCTCTGAGGACCTGCCGTGCCATTAAAGTTGACTTGACTTTGACTTTTTAAAGAGTAGAAAGGCCAATTTAGACTTAAAAGTGCCGTCACATCACGAACGCCAAAGACAATTAAAATCTTGATTTCCCACTTTTCAACTTCACTGGGAAACTTCTGCGCGGTGAAGTCGGAGCAGAGAGCTCAGGATGTTCAGCTCATTAAAAATGCAGGTGTGTTTCACTCCTCCCTGAAAACAGCTGCTTCTTTTATGTTCCTCGCTCACTGACGGCCTGGAAGTGCTTCTGTTAATGAACCGAAGCAGCTGAGGCTTGTTGTTTAATGCATTAAGAGAAGATCCAGTATATTTAAACCTGATGTGTTCTTAAATGCTAAAAACACAATCTACAAAACAAGGAGTGAACTCTTAACGACACGGCTCTGAGATGTAAAACAAGACGTTTGTTACAGGTACATCAGCAGGTGTGCTGGGAGACCTCCAGTCTGCAGCTGACTGCTGGTCGAGCTCCAGCGATTCAAATATGATCCGTCCGTCTCGTTTACATCCCCTCCAAGTCTTTTGTCTGTTCATACTGACGGTAACCACTAAGAGTGTGAATCTCTTCCTCATAAGATGATTCGATACGCATCTAGATACACGAGCTACGGTACGATTCAGGGACGATACATTTTAAATACGGAACGATTTGGTGCGATTCGATTTGATACGATGCAATCTGATACAGCTCTTAACATTAATGTAGACATTCATTTTCCATTATAAATGAAAATAAGCAGTTCTATAAAAGTGGCATTGTTCACCTCACCATGTCTGGACAGCATCACTCTCAGCCACACTGTGAGGTCGTCAGTCCTTCACAATAAAACGGGCTGTAGATGCCATGATGACCTCGGACCTCCCGAGTTCTGTCGTTGTCTTGCGTGTTCTTGCTTGTGCTAGCTGTAACGTTGCTAATGTTAGCATCCACAGGCTCCTCGTCGCCCGCGCAGTTTTCTCCACGTCGTCTCACCAGGTGAGTTTTCAGATTTGTCGTGCTGCCGCTGTACTTAATAGCTGTTCTACAGACCTTACTTATTAAAGACTTTTGTCCATACACCCTCCTTCATATAAAATCCAAATATCTGCCAAACTTTAGATTTTAGATCAGCTGCTGCACTGTAAACAGTGTCAGAGTTGTCAGACATGTTGTTGTTGTTCTTGTGGTTTTTCCATCGGATACGCTAACGTTACTCTCTCGAGAATGACGCTTTGACCTTTAACCTTTGCGAAGGCAGAATTAGCAGCAAAGCTTCAGTTGTCTGATACATAACTTTAGAATCGAGCCATTGACTGGTTAATGGTAAATTTAAATCGATAAAGGGGTCCACGTATCGATCTTTAACGTTAAAACCGGATACTGATTCGTATCGGTGAATCTTTACACCCCGAGTATTCACCTTCACAGCATACTGCACGATGTGTCTATATCTAGGGTTAACACTGTTCTATTTTAAAGTCAAAATCCAACTTTGATTACTCGAAAGCTTAATGGTGATATTGAAAATAAGAAAAACTTCCAGTGCGACATCTAGTGAACATTCAGGATCAGGTAGTTTGATGACTCTTCATTCAGACAGCTGCAGGCTCGTCTTCACGTCTTCGTCGTCCTATATGACCAGCAGCCGTTGAGTCCTGGTTTGATCTGCAGATTCATTTCTTCAAGATGACAAACTTCAAATAGTAGCAAGTTTTTTAAAAAAAGGTTTCTTCAGTTTTATGGGACTTTTCTGCTTTCTGGGCAAAACAGAGCTGAAGAGACAACAAAAAACCTTTAGTCTTAAAAACTAAAGCTGAGGGGGGAAATGAATATATTCAAAAGATTTCATATTTACTGTTACTTTGCTGAATTAATTACCTCAGGGACGGGGTTTGATTTCTGCTTTCGCCTTCAGCTTTCTGGAAGACGACTGATGTTGTGTTTTTTATCAGCAGCTACACATTGTTGTTGTCAGTCTCAGAGCCGCCGCGCTTCGTGTCAGCGCTCCAAGAGTTTATTCATTTTCTCCTCTTTGTCATTATCAGTCTTACTACCTTCATGGCTCTCATCAGGGACCTCTAACTTTGTCTGCAAACGAACAACACTGATCAGATATCACATTACTGTGCAGCCACATCATCTCCACTCCTGCACACACAGAGACCAGGCCGCTGCAGGACAGGAGGGAAAAGGACTGAATCCACGAGCTGAAGCTCATCCTCACTGCTGCTAGTGTAGAAGTGTTCAGGCACAAACATGTTAGTCATGACTCGTGAGTGAAAGGATTCATTTGACAGCAAATATGATGCAAAATCTGTTTTTGTCTTCTGATTTCTGACAACAGGACTGTTGAGACTGTTAGCTCGTAAATATTAGTACAATGTGTCATCAGAGCCGAGCCGCGCTGTGACAGAAACACGGAGGTAGTGGCGCTACATGAATTACATTTTTACAGGCCAACGAGGCTGTCAGATGGAGGACCAGCGATCGAGTCACCCCACTGGAGACGTTTCAGCACACCTGGAGACGTTTCAGCACACCTGGAGACGTTTCAGCACACCTGGAGACGTTTCAACACACCTGGAGACGTTTCAGCACACCTGGAGACGTTTCAGCACACCTGGAGACGTTTCAGCACACCTGGAGACATTTCAGCACACCTGGAGACGTTTCAACACACCTGGAGACGTTTCAGCACACCTGGAGACGTTTCAGCACACCTGGAGATGTTTCAGCACACCTGGAGACGTTTTAACACATCTGGAGATGTTTCAGCACACCTGGAGACGTTTCAGCACACCTGGAGACGTTTCAGCACACCTGGAGACGTTTTAACACATCTGGAGATGTTTCAGCACACCTGGAGACATTTCAGCACACCTGGAGACGTTTCAGCACACCTGGAGACGTTTCAGCACACCTGGAGACGTTTCAGCACACCTGGAGATGTTTCAGCACACCTGGTGACGTTTCAGCACACCTGGGAGACGTTTCAACACACCTGGAGACGTTTCAACACACCTGGAGACGTTCCCAGACGTGTTTCATGGTGTGAAAACCTCTTTTTTTAAAGAAAGCTGTAGATCTTTCCAGCTGTATCTGTTTCTTCGTTTCACAGGCAGCAGGACCATCAACATCGTCAGAATGGCCAAAACAGGTATTTTAACCCCAACGTGTTTTTTGTGGCTAACCAGAAGATAAAGCATTGTGACAAGAAAGAAACAGGAAATGACACCCAACCAACGTGGAGTTGTAACTCGTTGTAATTCTCCTGTGATACAACTTGATTATAAAACTCTGTATCTTAAGTCATCTTCTTCTGGTTATATTCAGGACAATCAGGCATCTTTGTTGTTGCCAGACTCGTGACGTGGAATCGCCCTCAGTTTGTTCTGTTATGTAAACCGGCCCAGTTATTCTGAGGATCCCCGGGACCAAAAATAGCCTCTGCAGCAGGAGCCGGATCGGGGAGGAGGCAACGGAACAAGTGACAATGAGAAAATAACTGAAAATAGGCAGATAAAGTGCGGATGTTAGTGAGAGAGAGCATCATGCAGTGAGACACACACACACAGACGAGGAGTCTGATTGATGGTCTGTCTCGCAGGGCTCTGGATAAAAGGGGGGTCGGGGCTCCGGGCTTCAGCCACGGGAGCGTGTAATGACTGCTGAGGAATTTCAATGGCCCAAAAGCCCTCAGAGATCTCCGCTAGTGCCTCGTCCTCCTTCTCCTAAATCTATCTGTCTCTGTTAAACTGTCTCTCTCCTCCCTTTCTGTTCCACAGATTTCCTCCTGCCCGTCTCCCACTTGTTCCTGCTCCCTGTGTGCAGCTGGAGTGAATTAATTGTTGGATGTGCGCTCTCAGCACACAGCGAGGCTCCGGATCCAAACCGTTCATTAAAGTGTGAAACTCACAGGTTTCTCTGCTGTCTTGTTTTCTGGGAGTCAGTGGGGTGCGATGGTGTCGGGATGGAAAATAAGATCACCAGGATCAGCAGATAGCTCAGAGAAAAACCTGCTTTTAAACGACAAGAAAACAGAGCAAACAGTGAGCAGCAAATGAAAGTTCCATCGTAAAAAAATCCTTATTTCAAGAATGATCAGGTGGTTTTATTGTTGGTGCTGCTGCTTTAAAGTGAAGCTCTCATCAACATGCAATCTAGGGTCTTTTTGTGAATGTACCCGAGTCAAACCTTGGTGTAAAATCATAATTATGGCGAAAGAGCCACTTTTCAATATTTATCATATTTTAGTTTTCAGGTCAAACTCATTTTCAATGGGAGTGCTACGGGCACTTTTACGATAGCATCAACATCTCTATTTTTAAAACAGTAAGAAGTCTCGACACAACATGAAACTTTGCTCGTAGTATCACCAGGGTCTCTACACATGAACACGAGCACTGAGAACATTGTTTGTGTACACAGAGTTACTAAAAAGAAGGTTTTTGAACAACTCACGTTAGCAGTAGCTTGTTCCGCTCGCCGCCGTCCTGCCAGTGGAGAAGTGTCGATCTCAGAATGTGACGTAACCTGGAGGACAGTTAAGGTGGAACGCTCCTAAAGCTTAGTTCCATATAAATAAGTCACCATACTACACGCCGGCACCTTTATTGAAGACAGCCCAGAAACAACATGGGTTTAAAGTTCTCAGATGTGAATATGTGTATGGATAGTAATTGTGCAGTAAGACTGTTAGTGGTGGAGACGTTTCAGTCATGTAAACTGTAAATCCTGTGTTCTGATCGGTTCCTACATGTTGTCTGGTTCTTTGTTTGTCCCTCAGTTTGTTTCTCACCTTCTTCCTTCAGTTTCGGGGAGAGAAGTTAACGTCACACTGAAAGTTGATGACACACTGTTCCTGCTAATCAGGAGGCTCAGCTGCCTCACCACAAATCATGTGGGAGACACAAAGTACCACCGCAGGATTTCATTTGCTGGTCCGTGCAGCCCTGACACCTGGTCCCAATCGATCCAGCTCCACGTCTGCATCTCCAGGCCGTCTTTATACTTTGACATGAAAACAGGGACAGAGGAGGAGGGTTTGGAACACAGATGTCACCGAAAACAACAACAAATTTACTGTATATTCACAAGAAATAATGCACTGATGTATTTTAAGGGAAGATGAAATATGACTCGGTAGCGTCTCTGCATCTGTGCAGCAGCGACAGAGCAGAGCAGAGACACATTAGTGGTGACACATGCAGGGAACGTGTCTCTGCCTTCCCCCAGGCTGGTGTCTGTTTGCAGGCTCCTTTATTTCCATATGAAACGCACCATTTCTCACACAGAGCTTCACAAAACCACAGCTGCTGTTTGTGTGTGTTTGTGCGTTTGACAGTTTAAATATAGGGATTCTCTTATCCCCCCATTTTCAGCATGATCTGTTGTAAATCATACGCAGACTGAGACGCTTTTACAAACTTGACCTTAACTGAAATCCCATTTTTGCTGCTTGCGTTGTATGTATTTATTTATTGTGACTGGAAAGCCAGACAGCACACCTACATATCATTTAATTGTGTTGTTATCTTGCCAAGGTAATCCATTACATAGTTTCTGAGATATTTCAGTGTGGACTGAAGCGGCTGACGCTGCACCGCTAGCATGGGAGCTAAACACTACACCAATATGTTTCTCTGTGCCGGCTGGAGAGCTGAGACAAAGAGAGAGGAAGGAGGACAAACAGGGAGGTTATTAATCATCAGCCACAATCCGGTCAAACTGTCCTTTAGAGATAAACTCAACCTCCACAGGCTCGCCCGGTGTGAAACGCTCCTAATAGCTCTCATGATTTCCAGAAGACATCCGCGCTCCGCTGATAGCTCCCCAACAGCCAAACAAAATCTCTTTAGGAACTCTTTAGCTGTTATTTCTTTTCTATGCTTGTCTCCTCTGTGCTCTCTGACCTGATCCAGAAATGAGAGCACTTTATTCACCCACCGCGCTCATTTTCAGCGGCGGTTCAAGAGCTCGGGCTAAATGTCTGCAAGTGAAGTTAAAAAGCAGGAGAGCTCAGGCTTAATGTCTGAAATGTAAATGTAAGTGGTCCAGAAATACCTGCAGCCTGCTCAGAGCACAAATGAGTCTGCTGCTTAAAACAGCAGTCGTCGATTTTAGACTTTGGCTTCAGACAAAATGTCACGTGTCTTATAACATGATTTTCTTTTTTTTCCAGTTTAAGAGATTATTCTGTTATTGCTGGATAGAGCCAATGTTTCTATGCTTTTACTGCACGGTGCCATTTACTCCTTCATTTGTGTTCTTACTGTTACATCCAGTGAAGACTTACTGAAGAAGGAAAAAAGCTCTGGAGCTAACAAGCTACCTAATAAGCTTGGAGAGCCTGTTTGCATTTGTTGAAAGTGTGTGTGGTTTACACAGATTATCAGAGAGATGTGTTTGTTCCATTTACTCCTCCCTGTTCAGTAAAGCAGGGTGGAGGAGTCCGGACACAGACGCCATTCCACCTAAACTATAACTTATAATATATCCAGAATTATCAAATGTTGACGGAGCTTCTCCTGCCTTTACAGCAGTGGTTTGGCGAACGCTCCATTAGGACGAAGGAATCAGTCAGAGACGAAGCTTTTCACATGACGAACTCCACAAAGAGACAAGTGGACGACGAAAACAGAGCTTTTAATCAAGAATCAAGAAAACAAACCAGTCTGTCTCGTGTGTTCAGAGTCCGATTTGATTATAAAGCAGCATATCATTTTTTCTGGTGTGTCACATTCATCATTACGAATGTGCAAGACAGGGAACATATCACACCTCATCAGACTCTGGTCACCCAGAGAGGTGATTTACACTACAGAGGTGATTTACACTACAGAGGTGATTTACAGCGGCTCTGACCAGGACTTTGACTCTGGGGACACATCAGACGGGGACAGGAGAGGACAGAGAGAGAGAGTCGGACATCATCAGTAGTAGAGACAAAATATTCTCACGTTATTCTGTGAACTGAGGATTTATTTGGACCGAACCAGAGGAGACAAACCAACACTGTTCTGGTGCCTTTTATTCAGATTGTGTCCAGTGTGAATAAAGTGTGTTTGATGAGTGATCGAGGCGATGAAGCTCGTCTGAGTTGATAAAGAGAGAAACTTGGATTCAGATGTTTGGTTTACTTCTTAGTTTAAAAATATGGTTGAAAATCTTTATTTTCTCAAGTCTACTTTGTCAGACTGAGCAGCAGACTCGCTGCAGCTATCAGTCGATCTCTGCAACGCTGCTGTTTCTTCTTTTATTTCCAGTTCTGATGATGGATTTCAATAAGGTGTTCAGTCACTTCACTTCCTTCTCATCTGCGGATCTTCGCACACAGAAGGGAAAACACATGAAGCTACGTAGCCGTCTTGCTAGCTGTTAAAGACCATGGCACACCAATTTCTCCATGTTCTCACATTCATAAATAGGCTACCCACTCGCCAGCACTCTTGATTTATACATTACATTGTCTCTAAAACTTACACCCACATGCACAAACACATCACCGTAATGTCACTTAGGTTGAAAAAACAGATTATTTCCTCCTACACAAACACAGACATGCTGCGTTTGTCATACCTGTTCAAAAATCCATCTGCTTGTATTCAGTCTTTAGAAAACACACACACACACACGAGCGTCCACATGGTGGGTGTGTGGGCGGGTGTGTGGCTTCCTGGAGCATGATGGGATTTACACTAACAGGAGCAAGCTGTCAGTCTATACCACACATCCGTGAGCTTAATGGGCGAATCGCAGCAGCGGTAACGTGATCGCGTCCAAATTCACACTGTTTAATCGGAGTTATCACCGAGCGCTGCGGCAGGGAGTCCATTTTCATTTTAATAAACCTTTAAAAGCTTCTCGATCGTCATTTATTTTCCTGCCTCTCTTCTTTTATGACTGTATAAGCTGCCGCTGAGTGCTTTATGAAGATGTACGAGTGTCATAAAAATGTGTTTAGGTTCCTCGTCACTTGCATTGGCTTTCATGATTGTAATGGTGCTGCTGTGATGTTGTCCATAAAACAGACATTAGTCAAGTCAATACGAGGCGTCCCCAGAGTGCTAATGTACACACACAACGGGCGTGGCAGCCGTCATGCTTTTTTATTCTCATTACCTGCTTTTATGCCCTCTGAGTTTCTCTCTGTACAGAGAATATTATACAAACAGCAACATGAAGACACATGTTTCAAGGACAGAGGATGGAAAGTTTTCAGGAGAGACTGAAACTCGTGACCGTGTGAATTTAAATTATTAAAGCCACAGTTTCCATTATAATCTGAGTGAAAGTGCATTAAAGTGTGCTGTGTAAAAGAAACTCATCTGATAACCGACAAGATTTATCATGCAGAGGAAATGTGGTTTACAGATACTTTACATCATGTGCTGCTGGATCTGATTAGGTTGAAGGATTTGAATAATAAAGACACCTGCTGTGTGTAGAATGACGCTCTGTGCATTTAAAAACTAAAGACTGCAGGTGCAACACATTACTGCTGCTGTCTGCAGGTGTCTTTTCCACCAGTGCAGCGCGGCGTGGAGGAACATCCATATGCAATTTTGTCTGCTCCACAACTATGCACACTGGGTCCAGAACCAATTACCCGCAGTGTCCCAGTCCCCTCGTTCACAGAATCGTTCGCTTCACCAACGGACTCGGTCATTTTTTCTCCGTGAATGAGGTTCAGTAATTTCTCCCTCGGACACCAGGAGCTCCTTCCTGTGACCAGCGTGACAAAGTGAACATCAGCTGCTTCACATCTTCATTGTGTTCCAGCTGCTGTCTGAGCTCAAGTCACATGTTGACATGTTGTCCTCGTGGAGGTAGTTTAGGATGTTGTGAGACCAAACTGACCCGGTTTTCCTTCATTTTCGACCCGGACATCAGCTGAAACAAAGGATGTCGTGCACATTTTTCAAACAAAGATCGACGCTCGGTGTTAAAGAGCTTGAGGAGGCGACAGTTATATCTTAACTGGATCTGTCACTGATCCAGAACAACCCGACCTCAGCAGTGGACCAGCGCCAGTTTGGTTTTGAAAACATTGTGGTTTTGCTTCTGAAAATAAGGCAAGTGTGATGATTTGGACGCCATGTGTGGTATTTGCTCTGTGCTTCGTGCTTCTGCTGTGTTTCTGTGTGCTCAGGTGCTCTGCAGGTGCTGGGCGTGGCTTCACTGATGACTGGAGCTCCTCCCTGTCGCACCTGCAGCTCATCTGATCATCAGCACCGGCTTAAATCCTCTGGGCTTCCCTCCACTCGCTGCTGGTGTTTGTGAACGGTACAACTGGTGCTGCTGCTTGTGATGTTTGCGCTTGTGTTCTGCACCTCCGCCACCGTCCAGGATCCCTCCATGGATCTCACCTGAGCCTCCACCTGAGCCTCAGTCCTTCACTCTGTGTCACTCTTTATATCACTTCGCCTGACGTCCTCCTTAGTTTGCAATAATTACTACAGCCAGCAGAGGTCGGCAGCGAACAAGAAACGTCCTCATCTCGAAATATGAAGCAAACCACACAGATTGTGTGTGTGTGTGTGTGTGTGTGTGTGTGTGTGTGTGTGTGTGTGTGTGTGTGTGCGCTCACATGGACCGCTGACCTCAGTAAACATCCTGTAAAATTCACCCCGCTACTTAATTGATCTGAAATGAATGTTAATGTGCTGTACGTGGGGTTTTTAATGATCACTTTGTCATCGTCACACTGACTGATACCTTGTGTGTAATGACCATAAACAAATGAAACGGAGGCTGAATGACTGATGGCTTCTGTCTCACACCACTGAGACCGTCACTGTTCCTTAAAGACCACGTTTGACATAAATCATCTCAGGATGTACGAACAGGAGACGACAAACAGTGTTTAATAACCAAACTTTAACAATTAATTAAAATAAAAGGCCTGTTTTCTTCTCTAACAGCAGTTTCGACAATTTTAATGTCACATGTTTTCCATCATGTCCTGATATAATGTCCTAAATCTTTTAAATTGACAGCTGAACTAGAAAACTGACTCAGAAAAAGAAAACAGTTGCTTTTTGTATTCTGCCTTCATCATGTTTGACTGATGGTTTGTGTGTTTGTTCACCAAAGAGACTAAAAACTCACCTGACGACTGAAGTTCTGCAGTTTCCACAGATACTTTAATGTCCTGAGAGTTTTACAGACTCACAGTGTTCGCTGGACGCTGACGGGTGAAATGTAAACGACAACTTCAGTTGTTGGTCTATAAAAAGCAGTGATGCAGAAGCTTAATGCAGATGGTGGAGATACGTGGCAGCGTGGAGCCCAAACATACATGAACTTGGTTGCATGTCTGTGGGGATTGTGTGTCTGTCTGTGTGTCAGAAGCGTGTTAACATCTCCTCGCAGTCAGCTGCTGAACAATCACCCATTCTCTACACTAAAATAAACATACACCAGCATGCGGCGGCGTCGCCGTCCTGCTTTGGCTCCGTGTTGGCTGGAAACGATTCAGGAGAGCAGCAGCTGTTTGGCTGCAAACACTTAGAAAGAGTTGAGTTGTTTTGCCAACATATTCATGGTTGTGCCAGCACAAATAGTCCTGCTCATAAACACGCCTCCTGTGAGACCCTGGCCAGGTTTTTCATAAAGACTCCCGATGACTTACAGAAGCCGGAACGACAGAGGCTGGACAGGAAGTGACATCAGGACCGGCTTCCCTGACAGACAGAGCTGGACTGTGAACGTCGGGTCACAGACCCGGTAGACATCAGCACTCTGGGTAGGACGGCAGCTAAAGCCTCGTCAGTATTCATTCGTGTTTCTGAACACAAGAAGTTCTCTTGGGTTCCGTCTGAGCTCTCGTGCTGTCGGTGACCTTTACAAGCTCTCCAGCTCCGTGTTGGTGCTCCGGCTCCTTTACATTAGATATAGACGGAGCCCGGTGGCATCCTGGTTCTGTCACCGAGGTCATGTTCTGTTCACACGTACTGACATCTAAAAAAAGTTTCATCCAGGAATGAAATAATTAGACGCTGCCTTCATTAACAGAAACATGAGGCAGGGAAACAGAACTTCTCTTGGAGGTGAAGTATGTTTTTCCATTTTCTGTTTGTTGTAGCAGGTGAGAGCACAGGTGAGTGTGTAGAATAAGGGACAGTCGTGCTGTTGAGATAAGTAACACCACATCACTGTGCACCTCGTGATTATTCAGCTGTGAAGCAAATAAACACACTTTGGGATCTTTTCTGAACGTGCTTTTCCTTCTTACACTGCTGACAGAGTGAGAAGAAGCAGAACTGTGTTTGAGCGGAGTAACTTTTATTTTTGTGAAACTATGATTTAATACCGTCAGAAAAACACAGTGATGCGTCTGAACTCTGCCTTCATTTCCTCTGTATCTGCGCAGATGTTGTGAGCGCAGACGTGGAGGGTAGCGACAGGACAAAGACATTTAAATGCTGCGATTCAAGATACGATGCAGCGATCACAACCTCCTCCTGCGTCTCCATGTCTGTTGTTGCAGTCGCTCTTCACTCTGAGCTGCTCGCTGTGGACGCAGTGTTCAGTGCTTCGGGGTTTGTAGGGTTACATTACATATATAAATGAGCCTGTGATCCAAAGTAGACCTGCTTCATGTCTTCAAACTGCTGTTGGCTTATTGAGTTTATTATGTGTGCACTTCTTCTGACATGTTTCCTCTCAGAAGCAGATCGTCGCCCTGAGCTCGTCCAGCTCTTCTCTTCTCTACGTTTTATTAAAATCATTTACTTGGGAATTTGGAGTTTGTCTCACCTGCAGGTGCAGCTGGGACGGCGTGATCCCTCGTCCCTCCATTTGTTTAACAAAGCCTGTGGATTCAGCTAAAGTGAGACGAGGTCTGAAGAGAGCGAGGAAGGATTTCTGTCATGAAGGATTAACAGTTAATGTTAAGCCTCCTCCAAACACCTTCAGCAAACAGATGGAGGAACGCTGTTATCAGTGTCTTTGGACCGCTGCCCTGTGTGTGTGTGTGTGTGCGTGTGTGCCTGTGTGTGTGTGTGTGTGTGTGCGTGTGTGTGCGTGTGTGCGTGTGTGTGTGTGTATTCTTTGTCTCAGCTTTGTCAAAATATGCTGACACCTTTTAATTGCTTTGAGTAATACAATTAGTAACGGGATGAAAGGCGATGTGTGTTTTCTACGTGTGAACTCATAGAAGATGAAACCTTTTCAACGGTGACAGAATCACTACATGTTACTCATTTAAACATTATTAAACACTCTGTAGTTTCTGAGACTGATTCCATTCAGCTGATCTTTACTTGGCATTCACTGAACCTTGAAATGTGCTTCTGCTGTTCCTCTGTTCATGCCCAGTGCTGCAAAGGTCAGAGGAGAACCAGAACAAGACAAGAGGTTCATACAGATGAGGCGGCACAAGATGACGTGGAGGGACTGACCCGGCTCAGACTGTGGACCAGAACTGGGTTCATCTTAGAAACTGGGAAAAAGAGTGCAGAGAAGTCAGGGTTTAAACAACGAGGGGAGAAAAAAACACACAAAACAGAACACTAAAAACTCCAGCTGAGTGAGAACGCGGTCGTGATCTAACAGAGGTGAAATGACACGAGACGACAGGGTTTCTGGCTGGTTTATGACGAGGGGGCGGCACAATCAGGTGAATTAGACATTAAAAAGAAAGACGCAGAAAAGTTTAAGATTTTGTGGAATTGGAAAAAGAAACATTTGGATTTTATGGGGACTGAAATTGCACCCAGGGGAGCGGAACGAGAGAGACGCTGTGTGGGTGAACGAGAAGGCAAGTGGAATGAAACCTGTCAGTTTCTGTCGCATTGTCCAATAAATCAAATCTTTTCCAGTGCCGTCGTGATTTCTGGTCCATTAAGGGCGAGGAGAAAAAAAAAGGAATTAATGTATAAGCTGTAAATGGCAGAGCCCCCTGAGGACTCCACTCATGATCTGTGTGCATACAGGGTAATAACACACATGCAGGGTGCTAATGAAACAAAAGGTTAGCGTTAAGCTGAAGGAGCGCTGAGAGCCGTAAGAGGGTAAATATCACACAGGAGAAACTGAACGGCTGATGGAACCTGCTGGGTCCGTTTCACTGAGACGGAGTTTAAAGCAGCTGATGGCCTTCACCTCTGTGGAGGGACAATATCTGAGATCTCTTACTTATTAACTACGTATGAAACCGTCTCCAGCGATCTGTCAGAGATCATTTACAGCCGAGGGGATGTTGGAAGCATCAGTCAGACGACTCAGTGACGACCGGCACGTCGCTCTGACTCTGTGCTCGTAACGTCCTAAGAATCACTGGAATCGTCCCGCCTGAAGGACATCACAGACCCCCTGCTGATCCCCTGCAGCCCCCCTGCTGATCCCCTGCAGCTCACCTGCTGATCCCCTGCAGCTCACCTGCGGGAAGACAAATGAGTAGATTCAGATTTGTAGGACTGCGCGACGTCCTGCAACACCTCGACATGATGAGCTGTGACCAGAATAAAATCCTCACCTGAGTCTCCCTCCTGTCCTCGCTGCCCAGTGCCACCAGTCCTCATTCCACTGGCAGTGAATCCTCCACATCCTCTTGTTTGAGGCTAAACAGCTAAACAGGAAATGAAGGTAACGGATCAGAACGCTGGTGGGGAACAACACACATGGCAGCGCGGCAGACATCTCATTTGGGTTAACAGAAACTGCAATATGGTTCAGTAGCACCACTAATGACCAGACTGATAGCGCTGAGTTTGATGGATGGGACCGAACTTGTACTGATTGGATTGGTACGCAACAATGGCCTGGATTCCACCGGTGGGCCCAGCAGAACAGAACAGAACAGAACAGAACAGAACAGGGCTCATACTCATCACTTTGTCCTCCAGACAGAATAACCTTCTGGTCCTCTGACATCGTGTTGCTCACAGGCCAACACTCTGCACAATGTCATCACATTACTTTACCTGGATGTTTCTCCCCACCTGTCAGTGCGTAAACGACGGTTCAGCGGTGGTTTAACAGGATAACTGAACGTGTTTCAGGTTAAGTGTTCGGCGGTTCGCGGACACGCTCACACACTCGCTCTCACAGCGCCGCCGCTCGCAGGAAGTCAAAGTGTTGGAGTGTCAGTGTGTGCAGACTTCAGCACAGCGCTCGTCTTCTGACTCGCTTCTCTGTGGTAGCATAGCAACAGTTGCTGCACTCCAGAGAGGTGTGCCGGCTCATCGCACTCACACACACACACACACACACACACACACACACACACACACAGCTGTCTTCCTATAGTGGCTGCATTATATGGAGCAGCTTGGACCGCTGATGAGAAACACTGTGTCGCTGTGGGGCAGGACCACACTCTTCTGACTGCATGTTCAGGTCCTTCACACAAGAATCCATTTTGTGAAAACAGCGTGATCCCCGTTTATATGAAGAGGCCAGCGGTGATCAGTCCAGTACTGACTACATTTCACTACATTTTCCACATGTCAGAGTTCAGTCAGCACCAGCGTCTTTGTCAGAGCTCTCCGGCGCTCCGAGTGCTTCGAGTTGAAAATCTCTGGACTCGTCAGAAAGGCTCTGGTGATGTAATACTAATATTCACTGTATTCTTGTCTCCTATGGATGATGTTGTCTCCCACATCCACATGTCAGATTAAAAACAAACATATTAAACCTCAGAGGATCAGCGTCCACACAGCGGTTGTGAACATGCTGTTGTCATAGACACAAGAAGCAGGTTTTTCTCTCAGTGCACCAAAGTTGCTACGTGACGCGAGCTCTCACTGCATCCACAGAGATGTTACCATGATGGAAACCTGCTGTAACAAACAATAGAGATGCTACACCAACCTGTGTGTTGCAGGGTTACAGTAACTGAAAATAAAGGTTTGGTGAAAGAAATATAAATGTAGACTAACTGTTGCACTACAATGTTTCCTGGTTTTGTGATACACTGTTGTTGTTACGTGTCCTTGATTAAAAATTAAGTAACGTTTCAACAGAATGTGAAGAAAACGTCCGTGTATTATGATCCTGGTGACCCCAGCTCCCAGTCTGGACCGCTAGCTGCACGGCTAACTAAGCTAATGCTGAAGATCTAACACGGACGGTCTTGATTCAGTATCGGAGCCTCGTTCATTCCTATGAAAGCTGCTCAGCGGCACTTAAAGCCAAAAAGCTCGACTTGATTTTATTGGACCAATGAAACGTTACAGAGGCCTTAATGCTGCAGAACTAAACCTCCTTCTTTCACAAAGTCATTATTGGCTGCTTTGTAAAACTGGCTTCAAAGCGCGGCGCTCTCCGTGGGGGGCTCGCTCTAACTGTCCTCATCAATGTGGTACGACAAGTTAAAAGCAGCTCAGACGAGAATCAACGTTTTTATCAGCTCTGCTCTCTGAGCTGGTGGGCAGACAGTCACAGAAGGATGGACAGGTTTCAGTCAGAACCTCGACTCTGAGTTCAGAACATCTGAATGCAGAACTTTTACATGTAACGATGTGTTCTTGCTGCAGCAGACGTCGTTCTGATCAAATCCCCACAGCTGTCTCTTTAGTGTTTAACAGAATTAGCAGTGTTTTGTCTTTCAGCGCTGGATATTTGTATCACTGTAACGCTGTAGAATCTGATGCTAAACATTCAGAGCCGTGCATCGTTGACAGCAACATAAAGCAGATGTCTGCAGACGTCCTGACCAGCTGATCTCTGGATCCAGCTGATCTCTGTGTTTCCTTCAGTATGTTGGAAGCTCCATCCTGCACGATGTCTGATGTTTCTGTCCTCCTCCGTTTATTACTTCATCCTGTCGCATTTAAATCTTTTTCACGTCTCTCCTTCATTTGTAGAGTTCACCTGGCGTCTCCTTCATCCTTCAGGAAACTCCTCCTCCTCCTCCTCCTCCTCCTACATTAAAACTTTATTCACAGCTCTTTTGTGGCTTTTATTCTCTGCATGTTTTGCTGAATGTGCATATTGTTGGCCATAGAGGGCAGTGCTCCCTGCTGTAGGGAACCTCTCACACCTCCTCCTCCTCCTGCCCTGCTTACGTGACTTGGTTTAATTCAGCCGGCGATGCTTTTTCTGTATTCAGATCCTGTACTGAAGCAAAACTGTAAAAATACTCTTATTAACATTTTTGTAACAATTTAAATGCTGGACTTTTACTTGTAACTGTAATCAGATAAAAGTACTCAGAGTATTCAGAGCACTCAGTCACTGATGTAACAGCAGGACTTTACTGTTGTAGTTGGTTGAGATGCAAATTAATTATTATTTCAGTTCTGGATTCATCTGCTGATTATTTCCTCCATTAGCCAAACTGATTGAACAAACTGATGTTGTTAAAAATAATTCAAAGCTGCAAATCTTCACATCGAAAATGAAAACCAACTTACATTTTCTGTAAAATCAATTTATTGAATAATTGGTTCGATGTATTTTCACAGTATCATGTTTTGTGTGCAAAGAAACATCATTTATTAACAAACTGAAGCTGTCAGGTAAATGTAGTCCTGAGTAAATATACTTAGTTACATTCTGTCACTGCTGTCCTCTCTGTATCAACTCACTCAGTGTTCATATAGTCAAGATAATGTAGCAGCAATAAAACATTTTAATTCAGCGTTATGTCGAACAGATTCAGTATGAACGTATGTGAGAGTCATTTCTGGAAATCTGTTTGAACAAACTGAGCGTTAACTCAAATTATCATGAGAGAAACAAACTGAAAAGTCTGTCAGCTGCTCGCCACTGAACTCTTAGAATAAAGACACACTGGAAAGTTACAAAAGACGGACTTTCATATCCGTCCATTGTGTTAACTCCACAAATACTGACTACAATCCGGTTTTCTCACTGTGAGGAGCCAGGTAGAGGCTGTAATGAAAGCGGCTAACAGGAGCTGCTAACAGAAGCTGCTAACAGGAGCTGCTAATGAAAGCTGCTAACAGGAGCTGCTAACAGAAGCTGCTAACAGGAGCTGCTAATGAAAGCTGCTAACAGGAGCTGCTAACAGTAGCTGCTAACAGAAGCTGCTAACAGGAGCTGCTAACAGTAGCTGCTAACAGAAGCTGCTAACAGGAGCTGCTAATGAAAGCTGCTAACAGGAGCTGCTAACAGTAGCTGCTAACAGAAGCTGCTAACAGGAGCTGCTAATGAAAGCGGCTAACAAGAGCTGCTAATGAAAGCTGCTAACAGGAGCTGCTAACAGAAGCGGCTAACAGGAGCTGCTAACAGCTAATTCAGTGTACAATTAATGCTGCCATTGTGCGGAAACATTCATATAGCCTCAGTGACATTGTATTTCCTGTTTACGTCCCCAAAATCCCCCAAACTGTCCTGCAGCAGCAGCTTCATGTGTTTTGGAGGCAGTGCTCCTGCTGCTGTGTGGTTAACCTCGCAGTTACTGCAGGACGTGTTATCTGAAAATTACATAAAATGATTTATCTATGTGTTATTAATTATGCAGTGCAGCAGTCAGCGCAGCCAGCCCCCACATTAATAATGTAAATGTCTTTATTTGTGTGGACCTACAAAGCGTTTGAGAGGGAAGAAAATAAGGAAATGCAAACGAACGACGCCACCATTAAAAATACAACACGTGAAGATCTAATGGAGGGAAATCCCCTCAGCTGTGTAACATTAATACAATGTGATGCAGCCTTTGATAAATAATGTGGAGATTATCAACCTGAGGGAAAGTTTAAGTGTGCTTAGAGTCAGAAAAGGTTCCTGGTCTCCTGAAGATACGACAGCATGTCACCTGGCAGTTTCGTCTCCGTCACCACGACTGTTGAATTTAATTTTCCCATTTCCAGTCTGTCCCTTTCTTCCCTTCGATCCCTCCCCCGGTGTCAGATCAGCCATGTAGGTCAGAGGAAAGGAGGACAGAAGCCTCGAGACACATTAACACAGTGAATTGGGTTAACCCACATCATCCGTCGAGACGGGCCGAACCAAAGCTCATCTTCTCTCTGCGCATATTTCAATGCCCCCCAAAAAAATCTAAATACAATAAATCTACAACGACTGCAGCCCAGACACACAGGATCAAATGTTTCCAGCTAGAGTTTCTGAAATAAACACAAACGACCAGATTGGTTTGTGTCTGACGTGAGTTTATTACCTGACTGAGGAGTGACAAGCATCAAGTCTGTGCTTCAGCATTCATAAGAGCTGCAGGAGGAGCTGGTGTCAGCGGGTGGGTGGAGTCTGGGTGTCAGTGGGTGGAGTCTGCACATCAGTGGGTGGGGTCTGTGTCAGCAGGTGGGTGGAGTCTGCGTATCAGTGGGTGGGGTCTGTGTGTCAGCAGGTGGGCGGAGTCTGGGTATCAGTGGGTGGAGTCTGTGTGTCAGCAGGTGGGTGGAGTCTGGGTATCGGTGGGTGGAGTCTGCACATCAGTGGGTGGGGCCTGTGTGTCAGTGGGTGGGGCCTGTGTGTCAGTGGGTGGGTGGAGTCTGCGTGTCAGTGGGTGGGGCCTGTGTGTCAGTAGGTGGGGCCTGTGTGGGCTCCAGAGAGGGAGCAGATCAAATGAGACTCTCTTGTCCTCATTAGAAGCTGCAGCGTTTCCAAACGGGTCAGGAAGAGTCCGGTCCGGTCTGGCTCCTCCTCAGAGGAAACTGCTCCGGTCCAGAACATCAGCTTTCAAACTGCTTCCAGAATACAGACAGCTCCCTGAATGTGTGAGCGAGGGCGGCTGACCGATGATGCTTTGAAGTGAAGAAACTGAAATCTATCAGTTTGATTTTCATCTATAACTTATGATTTAAAACCACAACGGAAGGAAGATTAATATAAAAATATTGCTTATTCCTTTATTAAACTCTGCAGGTTTGACATCAGCAGGTCAAAGACATTTAAAGACGGATGTTATTACAATCAGATGAAATACCAAACATCCTATTTGCATACTCGTGTTGAGGTTTCCATCAGCGCTGGTTGTTCGACCCGGCATCGTTTCATTTATTTGTGTTTATTCTCTCCGGATCACTTCACCGTGCAGCGGCTGGAAGCTCGCGAGCGGCGCTGAGTGTGTTTGAATTCCGGTCGGGACTCTGAATGATGTTTGCATCAATTTTGCTCAAATTCAAGGACGCTGCATTTATTTTGTTCATGTCCTACCTGCCATGTTACATAAAAATGCATTTGATTTCGTTTCTCACCTGTCGGTCTCAGGTATTTTCTGTCACTTTCAGTGTTTCTGAGTGACATTTTCTGAGCGACCTTGTGACAGTGCAGGATGAGGACGAGCCAACCCGCCTTTCCTTTTTCCTCTTCCCATCATCAGACGGTCCTTCAGGTCAGGCTGTGGTAATTGGCCCATTGATTGGTGACAAGTCTGATTGAAACCGGCGGCGTGCAGACAAACAGGGAGGTGACAGGTGGTTAACATGATGCATACCTACATCAACCTCTGGGTGCAACAGCAGAAACAGACTCACAAGGAAAGAGACGCTGTGACGAGACGCAGACAGTGACGGAAATAACACTGACAGATGAAAAAGAGAAGACAAGAAGGATACTCGCTTCTCCGGCAGGAACGTATCTGGAATATGAATGAACAGATAACAGACAGGAACACAGATGGAGCGTAAAATATATACAAATACTTTATTTGTTTGTCAGGTCGTAACGGTTCAGACAAACTACTCGGAGTTAAAAGACGACGTGTCAGTTAAAGACGTTACGTCCGTTAACATGTGGATAAGTTAAGTTTAAACAAATCAACACTGTTGTTTGGTTTCACAGCAGACATCAACAACCATCTCCTGCATGAAACTACGTCTGTTGGACCAGAACCTCCTTCTATCTGGACTGTGTCGCTCTTTATACACGAATGTCTGACGTCATCGTTACAGCTACGACGTCGCCGTCTAACACCAAACATGAGTATCGGCTGTAAAGCTGCTTGCACGGCTGATTATACGGCTGTTTTTCTGCAGATGAACACAGATTTCTTTCACATTAAGATGCAAACAGGATTTATTTACAATCACCATGTTTAGATATCGTTCATGCTGTCTGTCGTTCTGTGGTAGTTATATATGTTTAGTTTCCTCCACTCGGAGCAGAAGTGGTACCGCTGTTCCAAAGACTGCAGGAGCACATCTGTTTCTGAGTTTCCAGTATGTCAGAGCTGCTGCTTCTCCACATGCTTCTCTTCTTCTGTTGTCGCACCATCTGAATGATTCTTTACATCCTGTGATTCAAAGCTGGTGGCAAACACAGGAAGTACAAACTGCGCCTCCCTCCTCCTTCGCTGCCTCGCCACACAGAAGTCTTGCGATGCTGCGACGGCTCCAGAGATTCCACAGAGGGATGCAAAGAGGATATATTTTTGGACTGGTCCTTTGAATTTCAAATGCTGCAGCCATCTGGTGTCTGGTTGATGGTGATCAGCCTGGTGAGCCGACTGATTTAGAGACTGGACGGGGCTTTGAGCTGACGGGGCTTGGACCCGTCACAGTCTCTTAAAGCTCGTCAGCAGACGCCACAGTGCTGCTTCCAAACGGACTGAGCTGTAGCCGCGATAGAAGTGCAGATATGTGCAATCTTCTTTAATGTCACGCTTTTTCCTGTATGTCAAATTAATGAAGTGAATTCTGACAGCTGGAGATATCGTCACCCACAGCTGGTGGAGGAGGCGCCCGGGTGCTCGGGGATGTAAAGTTCAGTGAAAGCAGTTACAGCAGTCCTCCATGATCTGAGATCCAGTTAGCAGCCATTCTTCTCTCTTAAAGGGCGAGGTGAGCGTGATGAATCGCTCTCAACATCACACTTAACCTGAAGTGGAAAGGAAGTCGTCTGACACGGCAGAGACTGAACCGACTGTTCCTCTGATGAGAACCACCAAATCAAACCAGCGCTGTCATCTTCTGGTGGAGCGCCACAATCATGTCAGCTAACACTCAGGAGAGGTTCAGCAGAACATCCCAGGACATTCTGCTCATCCCGAGAGGCTTCAGGACAGATTTGCATGATTCTGGTTTTTGCTTGTGCTCTGAGTCCCAGATGGTTCTCATAGAGAAGTTCATGAGGTGCTTCTTTTAAACACGGCAATAAGGAGCAACAAAATCCCCACGCTAACGCACAGCTGCTGCTCTTTGCTATCTTTGGTTGGAGCTAGTTACCGTTAGCTCATTAGCTCAGTAAGCCGTGCAGCTAGTGGTGCAGATGCAGATCAGCGGGTTTGATTTAATGACTTCAGCCAGAAATAGAAAAGTCAGAGTTGAATCATTACCTTTTTTCATCAACTAGCCTCTGAATAGATTGTTTATTGTATTATATCAACATATATATCAGAGTGTGCTGCACAGTTAGACATTTCTCTTCTGCCTGTGGTGCTGCTGTCAGTGTGGCTGAAGGTCCAGACTTTGTTCTTCTTACTTTGTTCTCCTAGAAAACCTGAGGGAGCTGTGGAGGTGTGGAGCTGTGGAGGTGTGGAGGTGTGCCAGTGACTGTACGGAGGATTCAGAGAGGTTTTGAAGTTGTCGGGCTGAATCAGAACAGTAAATTCACCTTAAAGAGTCAAAAGCAGGTAGAAGCTGCTGATATTCTCTGTGGGTTTGTCACTGATGTCCTGCTTCACTATAGTTAATATCCATGTGTGTTTCTGTGTGCTATGCAGCTGAGCACAGGTGCAGAATATCTGCAGGTTTTCAGTGTCAGCTCAGAAATAAACCTTTTTCCACGGCAACACTTTGAGAAGTTTGGAGCCGTGTTGACACATCAGGTGTCGTGAGTCACAGGTGACGTCTTCTACACATCTAGATGCTGGAGCTCGGCAGAGGGACTCCCTACGTACTGTGAGTCAGAAAGACGACCGCCTCCATATTCTTAACAAGCCTCTATGACACATAGACGAGCATCTAATGAACGTACAGTGGGGGAGGTCACTGATCGGCAGCAGAGACGGAGGCTCAGAACTGTGGGGAGAGCAGGTGTGAGTCAGCAGAAACTTCTGAAGCGAGGTAATGTCACGAAGTCACGAAGGTCACGACGTCGGCGCAGGAAGGAGCACCAGCTGAGCTGACATAACGGTGAGCAAGGAACCCACATCTGGTCAATGTGTCACTGCTGGATGGTAACGAGGCCAAAGGCAGAAAGAAACGCAGCTTCTTTGGAAAACTTTCTGTGGAAAGCAAGTGTGGTGCAAGTTTCATGAACTGAAGTCCAAAACTTTGAAAAGAAGAAACCCTGAGACTCATTCGATCAGCGAGTGCTGTCGGCTTTTATTTGAAGAACCGCTCACCAAAACACATCAACACTTGTGCTACAGCTGCGTGTCAGAGTGCTGTACTGAAGCTTTTACACTGATGCAGCAGAACCACTTTGGAACAGTCAGAGCTCTGCCTACACTACCCATGATGCAACTCCACCTCAGTGATTTCGACAAATGACAGTTTATCATTTCATTGGTAATATTGTTTGGTTTCTGATCTGAAAATGAAATAAAGTAACTTTAACACACAAAGTGTCATTTCTCCATCAAAACATGACATCTGCTGAGTATCGAGAGTTCAGAGCCTCCAGAGAACCAGAACCAGAACCAGAACCAGAGTCTCTGTTGAGTGCTGACTTCACTCAGAGCTTCACCTCAACTCTCTTATGTTCTGAAGATCCTGCAATACCCGGAGCTGATTGTTGATTTTAGAGGAAAGTGAGCAGACACTCGAGCGTGTGGACGTCAGAGGAGGAGCAGCTGATGAACACCTCAACGTTCTGACAGAAACTGTGAACCTGCAACCAAACTGTCGCTGCACGTTCTCTGAAGACTCACCTGTTATTGTATCACTCCTTAATATCCACGTCTGTCTCTCACTCCCACACACACACACACACACTCACACACACACACACACACACACACACACACACTCACACACACTCACAGTACATTGTCTCCTATAATTATACTGAATTATCGTCACAATCAAAGGCTCCATTATCACTGTTATGACTTTGGCCTCTTAATTTCTCTCTCTCTCCACAGAGTGATGCTGCTGGTGGGAAAGATGGACGGACACAAAGACGGAGGGAGGAGAACCAGAGCCCCCCGCCTCCCTCTCCTCCCCCCTGCCTCCCCCTCCTCCCCCCTGCCTCCCTCCTGCCTCCCCCTGCCTCCCCCCCTCCTCCCCCTCCTCCCTCTCCTCCCTCTCCTCCCCCCTGCCTCCCTCTCCTCCCTCTCCTCCCCCTCCTCCCTCTCCTCCCCCCTGCCTCCCTCTCCTCCCCCCTGCCTCCCTCTCCTCCCCCCTGCCTCCCCCTCCTCCCTCTCCTCCCCCTCCTCACTCTCCTCCTCCCTGCCTCCCTCTCCTCCCCCCTCCTCCCTCTCCTCCCTCTCCTCCCCCCTGCCTCCCCCTCCTCTCTCTCCTCCCTCCTGTCTCCCTCTCCTCCCCCTCCTCCCTCTCCTCCCCCCTGCCTCCCCCTCCTCCCTCTCCCCCCTCCGTCGTGTCCTTGCCTGGCAGCTTGTGGCAGTAATGAATGTGTGTGATTCCACAGCACTCGGCACTCCTGGCATTTTAATTGAATTTTTTATTTCTGTGCTTCAGCGGGGCTGGGAGGGACGAGGATGAGTCAGTGTGTGTGTGTGTGTGTGTGTGTGTGTGTGAGTGTGTGTGTGTGTGTGTTCATGAGCAGTTTTCTTTCTGCTTCTGTTAAATATAAAAAGTCTGAATGACCGATGAGTCACTGTGTGTTTCCACTGTACACGACTCTACACATCTGTTAAGCCCCGCCCCTGAGAACTGGTCGTCCAATCACGGCTCAGCGGGGCTGTTCGTGTTTAGGTTATCGCAACGTTTCTTCATATTAACATTTCATACACGGAGCTCTAACGAGATTTAAGCTTTGCATTTAGATTATGAAGGTTGAAGAAGCTTCCACTAAAGGAGCAACAGTGAAGACGGGTTAATCGTGTGTTTACCTGCTGTGATGTCACCTGCAGTCATCATTAAGGTGTTCTGTTTTATTGCTATTAAACTGGCAAAGACCTCAGAATCTGCATTTACACCCAGTTTGATAAGAGAGGCTGTTTTCACTGTAATAGACGGGCGAGATGAAGCACCTGCTCTCACCTGTGCAACTGACCTGTCACTAAACTTTGATTTGTCATATTTTCACGTTTTCACTTGTAGTGTTAACAGAGAAAAGGCTCTCCAATGAGGACTAACTGATTAACATCTGTGTCATGTGACTCTGCAGCAGCTGGAGAGTTAACTGTTGGAATTATGAAATACACGAATATTATCAGGGAACACCAGACCGGACTGCAGATAAGAGTAAGTAGTGAGCATGGTTATGCTGAAATAACCCAAGCAGAATAGTGGCGCTGAAGGACCACGGGGAATAAAATAGAAAAAAGTTACGAGTGTACAAGTAAAACAGAATTTATGAGTCGAAGCAGCAGCACTGACTGAAACCTGACGGTGTCAACATAAATCAGTGGACTGTTGAAGTAGACCATGAATTCTTAAAACAAGCAGAAGAGAAATAAAATACCTTAAAATGGGTAATTGTTGTAATAGTGGCGGAACCACTGAAGGATCAGAGGCGAAAGGTGATGAAAAATTTATGACAGAGTTGCATCCAGGCTGTAATAAGTTTTTGCCTAAATGGAAAAAGAAGTATGGAGTAACTGGGAGACTGAGAGTGGAAGAATTTAAAGACCTAGTAGGGAAACTAGAGGTCAGTGTAGCAGCAAAACAGGGGAAATCTAGACGCAAAAAGGAGGAAGAGTTGAAATACGCGAGAAAATGGTTAGAGCAAGCGTGTAAAAGGAAAGCAAATGCAGTAAAAAACAAGCAAAAGAGAAAAGATGAGACACAAGTACTGTTCGTGCGTAAAGAAGATAACGAGGGGGTGACCGAGGGCAGACGGAGGAATGATCAGCCTCCTTCTGACCTTGAAGCCGCCGCCCCAGGGACAGCTGCAGAACAAAATATTCAGCTGCCTGCCGTCATTAGGACTGGCGTTAAACGAGCTCATCCAGACCTGCATGATGAAGAACCAATTGACGAAAAAGGCCCAGAGCCAAGTAGTTCTGACAACATAGAATTACGACCAAAAGCAACAGTAAGGCCTCCATCACGATATCAGGCTGGCGAATACCCAATGATAGAAGTCCCAAACCCGAACGGCGGAGAAGCCGAAGAGCCAAAAACAATGTATGTTTTTAGACCTTGGACCCTAACTGAAGCAGCAAATGCAGTAGCAGGGGTTCCAATCCCCGAGCAGGATCCAGATGAATGGGTCAGATGTATGGAAGAAGTCATACACTCGTATAGATTGAACGGACATGAAGCAGGCGAAGCGATGCAATCGTCTCTAGGAAGGCGATGGGCCAAAGTTAAAGGGGATTATACAGGACGAACAGAAGCAAGTGTTATCATACCATATCCCGCTGACGCCACACTAACTGGTGCATATCGCAGCCAGCTAAATGATCTATTTGGGCGAGTCCGCACAACTTTCGCTAAAAAAGCTGACTACACCCGTATAGGGGCTGTAAAACAAAAACCAGGCGAAGACCCTGATGATTTTAGACAGGGAATGGAAACAGTGTTCCGAGCAAATGGTGGAATACATTTCAACGAGGCTGATAATAGTGCGTACCAACAGCAACTGAAGCTGGCCTTGATTAATGGCCTCCAACCAGGCGTAGCAGCCTGGACCAGAAAACACTGCATAGAATCAGCTACAAATTCCGTTAGCCAAGCTATGCAGTGGATAACGCATGACCTTACTGATAAACCACTCGCCTCTGGGAATGTTTGGTTTGTTGATGGCTCGTGTTCTAAAGATGAGAAAGGACAAACTATGTCCGGCTACGCAGTCACACAGCTGCCAAATACTGTTGTGGAAGCAAAACAGATATCGCCCAAACATTCAGCACAGGCTGCGGCGCTAATAGCCTTGACACGAGCATGTATTTTGGCTGAAGGAAAAGAAGTCACTATCTACACTGATAGTCAATATGCATTCTCCACCATTTTCTTTTTGAACACCATAAAATCAGACACGGACTCAGAGTGTTTTGTCTTTCTGGCAAAGGGGGAGTACGGATGTCAGCCCTGTGAGTCTGACCAGCAGTCTTCCAAAGATACACACAGAATACAGATAACAACATAGTTGTCGTGCGGATGAGCAGATATATGTGTCTTGTGGTTAGCCTCGACCTTCTGCAACATTCCACAGACTTTAAGCAAAGCAGGGTAATGAATTGTAGCATGTGCAAAACTGATAATATTCGTGTATTTCATAATTCCAACATTTCCCTCCTGTTTATCATTTTGAACATGCTTTATCGTCAGATATTTACCTCCTGTTTATCACACTTTTGGTAAAATCGTCATCATGCTTGTTTAAATGACCCTTTCATTTTACAATTACACAGCAGTGCAATCCTCATCCTTATCAGCCTGAGCCAGTGGGTGATATTGTGGCTCACGTTCTTGCATTAACATTTGCATTTGCACAAAGCTTCTAGCAATCATTTTTTCAGACATAGATCGGAGACATGGGAGAATGCATGATGCAAATAGACAAAACAGCAGTAAGATCATCAAGAGAGGGGTTAATGCTTTCAACAGTATCTGCCACCAGTTTCCAGAGAAGAATCCTGTAAACCAGTCCATGATTGGTGTGGCTCCGGGAGTGTTAGCTAGTACATACTGTTGGAGATCAGTGAGATTTTGTAATGCTCGTTGTATGTCTCCTCCATCACTGCATCCATCTGGTATGTAGGTGCAGCAGGTGTCTCCTACGGTTGCACACACTCCTCCTTGAGAGGCTGTTAGCAGGTCCAACACTATCTGATTTTGCATCACCATGTCCCGTATCATCTTCTTCTCCTTTTCCGTTTTCGTATTTGTACAGTATATATATCCCCAAATACAACAGAGATGAGGACAGGTGCTCTGAGCGTTAGCGTCAACCTCACCTGGCCAGCAGTGCTGACGACTGGCTGTTACCAGCTGGTGACCTGCTCGTCCTGCTGCCACGTCTCCGTCACTGACTGACTGAATAAAGTCACGCTGCGGTGCTGGAGGCTGTTACTCAGAGGAACACGGACAGTGATCTGGATGTCTCTGTGACAGCAGTGCTGACAATAATGATATTAATATGTGGGGTTATAAAGTGACGTGAGTTCTGAGTGCTGTCATAGTAAAGGCTGACATTCAGAGCGCTGACCTCGTGTTTCTGGGGTTCTGAGAGGAGCGAGGAAACGCTCCCAGAAATACATCTTCATCTGCAGTTTGTCTTCTGTAGCACATAGACAAACTGCAGATGAAGATGTATTTCTGTAGGCTAACCCGGACGTTAGCATCACCCTGGTTCCCTCCACAGAAAGCCTGCAGGATTTTTGAATCTGGATTAAAATAATTAAGGTGTGTGTTCTGTTGATCAGGATAATCTCCACAGATGATCCGCTCTGTGATGTGTGAAGCTAAATTAAATGTGTAGCAGTAAGAAGCTAATGCTAGGCTGCAAACAGACGACATCACGGTCACATGACTGAAACCTCATCACCACTCACAGTCTTTCTGCACATTTACTATACATACGGACTCATTTCTAAAATATAAACATGTGAATTTACTGTATCAGACATGAAACACATCACCTATATATAATATATCATGTCCCTGCTGAGGTGAAGCTCAGAGCAGCGCAGTAAATCCCAGCTGTAATCTTCATGTGTGTTTATGAATGTTGTGTTGTGATGTGTGTGTGTGTGTGTGTGTGTGTGTGAGGAGGGAGGGCTGCACACAGTCACTGCTTCAGTTTCACACTTCCATTTGATTCTTGTTGACCTTCCTTCTCTGATTCAGTCTTCAGACGTGGAGGTAAACAGGGCAGAATCAGTTTCACAGCACAGCAGGGAGGTGACTCCATGTGGGTGTCTTTAAACATGTTTACTGTGCCTACCTTCATGTTCCTACATGCACTGTGTGTGTGTGTGTGTGTGTGTGTGTGTGTGACAGTTTACACACCTGATCAATTGGACTTATTCATCGCCCCCTTCGCAGCACGTCCTACACACAGAATTACAAATGCATCTCAGTGTGAGAGCATGCATACTGGCACCCCGCGGTATGAATATGATTTGTGGTGCAGATAAACATGCGTGTGGTAAACAGAGTGTGTTATTTGTTTTACGAGCGAGATGGAGAATGCAGACGAGAGGCCCTGCTGCATGTTGATTACTTATTTACTTCACTACAAAATAACGAGGGGGACGTGGAAAGGAGAACGGGAGAAAGGGAAGCGACAGATTGGGCAAAAAGAGCAAAGATGGAGGTGTGTGTATGTGTGTGTGTGTGTGTGTGTGTGTGTGTGTGTGTGTGTGTGTGAGTGTGTGAGTCATAGCAGAGGTTTTAGAGAAAGCTGTAAAAAGTCTTCACACACGACCTGCTGAGCAACAAACTGCACACAGAGCCTGAAACAGGTCGGGGTGACACTCTTTTTCCATCAAAAGAAAAATGAACAAAATGTCAAACAAACTTCGGAGTTTTGGACTGAAACTAGAATATTTACATCTCCTGGAGAAAGTGTGTGTGATGGTTAAACATGTGTGTGGCAGCTGGTGTGACATCATCTCAGGTTTAATCACAAGAAATGAAAGTGAAGAAGCTGCAAAGCATCCAGATGATGTCAGGGAGGATGGAGGAGGGAGGAGGGAGAGAGGAGCAGCTGAAGATACCCGGAGGAGGAGTAAAGAGGAGGAGAGGAGCAGGAGAAGAAACAGCCCCACAGAGTGAGACTGAAATCAGTGAGAGGAGTCGGAGGGAGATTAGTGTTTGCAGGGGTTTTAAAATTCCTCTCTGTTTGGGGACTCGTGGATCCAAACTGCACCCAGGTGAAACTTCACTGGGTTGATTCTGGAGCCCAGAAGACGGCGAACATCAAGGAGGGTTTTTTTTCCAGGATATTAAATTGAATTGCATCTCTAAATGACTCCTGCTGGGAAATCCCGTGAACTCACACTCCAGTGTTGGAAGTGTGATGAGAGCCTGCGAGCTGTGTGTGCGTCTCCATGTTTCTCTGCAGTAGCAGGAGCTTCTGTGCCCGTCTGAGGACACATCAACTCGCTGCACTTGTGTCTGTCATTAAGAGTGTTTCAGAGATTCCTCTCACTTCACACACGTCTCTGGATCAGCGCTAGTTCCAGAACAGGGACAGAATTTGTCTCCCAACTCAGAACACACCAACAACCAGCAGCATGACAGCACATCAGACTTTACACACAGAGTGTGTTGCTGCGTGGAGTCGGTGCATGCTAATGGATCAGAGACGCTGCAACATGCTTCAGCTGTGTCCTCCTCATGGATTCAGACATGTTCAACGTTACATCAGTGTCAGTCAGCTCGTCCTCCGCTCTCGTCACGCCTGATGTCCTCTGTTGAAGTTCAGCTGAGAGAGTCTTTGCATGCGCGATCCATCCTCAGCGAGTCTGTCAGCCGATCGGGACGCGTGTTTATTTTCTCTCGCTGAGTTTCACCTTGAGCTGCTGCAGCCTTCACGTTCAGATAATCCCACGGCATTAAATCCCGAGCGGTGCTGAAAGTGTTACGGAGACGTTACACCTGCGACCTTGTTACACTGACGTCAGGACTTTCATGGAGACTCTGACGCTTCCTTAGACCCGAGACGAGAGATAAAAATGGCTTCACATTTATGTAATGAGGAAGGAATCAGAGCGGAGCTGCAGAGTGTGTGTGTGTGTGTGTGTGTGTGTGTGTGTGTGTGTGTGTGTGTGTGTGTGTGTGTGTGTGTACTCATATTTTGACCTCTGTTGTATCCACACACGTTTTTATGCTGCGTGTGGTTTTGTGACGCTCCGCAAACATTTTGGGCCATTTTACCAAAAACTCATTGACCACATTCTTCTGATAGCTGATTGATTCAGGCCGTCTTATTGTGCGATCAGACGTAGTTTATGAATGACAGACGCAGAGCAGCTCAGAAAACAAGGGATCATTTTTAATCTTTTGAACTCTTTGGAGCATTTAAACCTCCTCGTGTTTCTACAGGATGAAGTGAGAACGAATCTTCATGATCGTCGTGACTGAAAAACCAAAACAGTTTGACTTCAGACTGTTCTGGAGACATCGTGCTCCTCTGAGAACAGTTTGTTTATTCAGTTATGGAAAAAATAAATGTTTCTGAGTTGGTTATTATCGTCTTTATGTTTGAAATATCATCTTTCTGAGTTTGAACTTTCTGCAAAACTACATATTGCACCTTTTTTAATGCGATTCTTTTGCACACAAGTCAACCTTCATGTTGTGTGAAAATGGACATTGTGATTATTGTTTATTCATCATGAACCTGATGTGTGAAATGATCCTTCCAGTCAGTTTTACCAGTTTGGATTATTATTCACAACATGACTTTTGTCATGTCTCTGTTAAAATGGATCCTGGGAGGAAACTAAAGCTGGTCTCAGCGCAGCGGAGACATTTAATGACCACATGGCCGAGCGGAGGCCAGCCGGTGCCGCTGAATGTGAGCTGAGCCGGACGGGTCGTTGTCCTCCGACGAGTCGCTCCGTTCAGAACATGTTAGCAGCTGCTGAGGTCGGAACATACCATGAATGTTTCCAGCAGACTGAAGCTAATAAGAGCTGATCCGTATCCTGTGACATACAGGACGTCTGATGTCAGGTTGTTTTATTTTTGCTGCAGGTCCACTGAGCTCTGAACCACCTGAGTGAACAATGAGACTGATGTTGAATGATCTGCTCATGTGAGGGCTGTTCTGATCCAGTCACGAACCTGAACTGCTCAGTTCACATCAATCATGTTTGATTTGTAGGAATCAAAATCTGGACAGTCGTGTTCTTCGTTACTTCAGTACTTTCACAGCAGCCAATGAGAGTCAGATCCTGGAGCAGCTGACGGTGTTGCTAAGCGACAGCAAACAAACCTAGCCTTTAAGGCTAACGGTAGCTAGCACACCACTGACAGATGATAGATCTGGCGTTTAAATCTCAGCTCGTCTCTGAAGAACAGGCCGCGTTTGTTCTGCTGTTATCGGGTCGTCTCCGTCTGTCTGAGATCAGGTGAGCTGCAGCGTCGCTCCCTCCGGCACCATCATTTGAATAGAATCCTGCAGTGTTTGAAGTGCCGTTATTCTCTCTCTTCAAGACAGAACACACCTGAAGGAGCTCTTTACGAGCCGGATGCAGCCTGATCTCTCAGTCAGCCAGGTGTCAGATGTCATAATTCTCATCTGTGTCGTGAAATTGGTGAACGACTCTTACTAGTTAGTTTTTCTTTGACATTCGTCTCCTCCTGCTGGTCCTGTTAGCACACAAACACTGTGTGTGTGTGTTTGTATTGTGCATGCCTCCGGGTGTGTGTGTGTGTGTGTGTGTGAGCAGTAATAAAACCCTGACCAGAACTGTGGCGCTGCGCTCCACCGTCGCCATAGCAACATGGGTTAAGGTGAACCTCATTGTTGCCGCGGTAATGATTTGAATAGCTCAGAGAGTCGGCCGGCGCTGCATCCATCAGGGAATACGGGACGTATTGATGTTTACACGCAGTAATAGATCTCAGATTGTTGTGTAGGCAGCGGGGAGCGGCAGGCTCAAGTGTTAAAGGAGGAATTTTAATGGAAAAGTTTGGCCTTTCACTGTAAAACCACTCGGCTCTGCAGAGCGCCGACACTCTGTTTACTCCGAGACGAAGCCGGAGAGACGCTGTGAACGTCTGAAGCTTTGTGACGAGACAGAAGAATAAACTCCCTCGTGAAGCGCATGTTGTTTTACGTCAACATGTTTATTATTCTCATATGATGACGATTATCGGATATTTAATTTCACTGTTGCATTACTGTTTTTCTGTCATTGCTGTGCTGTAGAGCTTCTCTCCTCCGTGTCAGCTGATCGAGGGTGAAACACACAAAATCAATATTCAGCACCGGAGAACTTTTGTCATATATGTTTCTACTTCTAGCTTCATGTGTTCAATAAGTGTCGCAAGAGGAAGTTGAAATGACACGAGAAGCACAAACATGAAGGAGAAGTGATGTAATAAACTAAATCTGATCAAGTCTTCAACCTCAGGGACAGCGACCGGGCTGCTGGACCTGCAGTCAGCTCGTCCTGTAGAACTACACGTGTTTGCAGTATTACTGATCGATCAGCCAGTTTCTTTCACGCTGATGATCTTATAGGAACGTATGTGTTAGTCATGAACAGTGGAACAGTGTTTGCTGGGATTGTGACGTTTCTGATCGTCATCTGATGGTTTAAAGAAACACTTGATGATTTGAATAGAAGTGTTAATGTTACAGTGTCAGCAGTTTCCTGCTGCGAACTGTGAATAAACGTCTCTCTCCGAGGCCTCGTTCACACCTGCTCTGTGCTTCATTAGATTCAGACCCAGAAGAGAAGATGTGTTTTAGTTCCGGTCTGATTCATTCTCGCTCCACCAAACTGAGAGCGGTGAACATCAGGTCACAGACGCTGAGAGGTGAAGGAACTAATTGATTGGACAGTTTTGGTGACGTCATCCTGCATCATCAGGGAAAGAAAGTCATAATCTGGTGGCTGAAAGCAGGTCAGTGTGTACTTTACTGAGGACTGGGAGAGCTCCTTCACTGGTGCTGACCACACACACACACACACACACACACACACACACACACACACACACACACACAGGTTTTTAATAAGATCACTTTCTGCTCCGATCAAATGTTTTATCCTCGTAAGAAAACACTTCACATAAACAGGATCCTCTTGTGACGAGAGCAGACAGATTTCACTTCCCGTCATGAAAAGTTGAGAGAAAAGAGAGAGAGCTGCAGATGATCCATCCGCGTGATTTCACTGTGTTTACTCTGAAAGTGATGAAGAGGTCGGGCTGAGACACAGACGCTCCAATCAAGAGAAAAGGCTGAGCTGGAGAGTCAATCGGTCTGAATCGATGATGGACGCATCACATCTTTTATTTAACTTGAGCTGCTGAGAGAGAGACGACGCTGGAGGAGGAGAGGAGAGGAAACACTGAGGACAGAAGACGGGATGGAGATTTAATGAGTGAGAGAAGAAGGCAGCAGGGGAAGAAGAGACAGAGAGAGAGATGCAGAACGAGAGGAAGAGAAAGGTATCGATGTGAGGCTCTAATAGGTTTTTCCATAGCGGGGGAGCCGGTCCTGCATCCAGCTGCTTCGCCGGGTGAAAGCTTTTAATGTGAAGCAGCAACAGCAGGAAGGATTCGCTTTGCATCAGCAGACAGCTGAACGCAGCTCTGATTCAGCTGAGAGCGCGCAGGAAACACAAAGATGAGGCTGATATCTGACGGGAGGAACACAGGTGAGAAACTGAACTCCAGACCCCAGCGGTGCCGCCGGGCCGGAGACCAGTGGCTGAAGTGGACCGACCCGGACCGATGCTGCTATTAGTCTGCTGCAGATCCTCTGTTGTTCTTTGATCCTGTTGCTTCTTGTGAGTCTCTTTCATGAGCATTAAAGATAGCAATCAATAATCAAACGCTCTGAGAAAGAAACAGATGACTGGACAGACTTCTGCACTCACAGTGTGTTCTGATGAAGCTATTGGCTGAGAAAGTGCAGCCAAAATGTTCAATTACATCAGTGTCAGACACAAGGTTCTGATCCGCCAGGTTCTGTTCATCTTCACAGACAAAGCTAAACTAACTGTGTAGCAGTAAGAAGCTAATGCTAGGCTACAAACAGACGACATCACGGTCACATGACTGAAACGTCTCCACCACTAAGAGTCTTACTGCACAATTACTATCCAGGTTTTCTATAAACTGATCAAAGTACAAGTTGTAAAGCCAGAGTTAGAACAGTGTGTAACTAAAGTGGACTAGTGAGAAGATGAGTCTCCGTGTTCGCTGTGAGGACGTTTAATTCAAACACAGTATTAAATGTGGTAGAACAAACATGGAAACATCTTCAGCTTGTGTTGATCACAGACGTTTTTATTTAAATAAAACCCCTCTGACTAGAGGATGCGACCCACAGTGCCTGATAATAAAGTTTCTGGCTCCTTCCTGCAGCACTCCGTTCTACAAACAAGCTAATAGAGCTCGTTGAAGGAAGTGAACTTCCCGCTAACACGTCTGCCAGCTGGACAGCGACACTTATGGGCAGTGTGGTCGGGTCAAGTCCAACTCGCTCTCGCTGGCCTCTCCGATCTCATCCGACCAGTCTGGAGTTTGTGACGTGACCTCTGCGGGAGAACAAGTCAAATACTTTAGGACATAGAGACGATGGAGAAACAACAGCTTGAACACTGAGAGACTCATTTTCACAGCGTCGCCTGTGAAATCCTCTCCGTCCGTCCGTCCGTCCGTCCGTCCGTCCGTCCGTTAATGCCGTGGAGGCTCACTGAAGGTCTTCCTCTGGATGTTTTCAGCGTCTCAGATGACAGCGACAGGTGGTGTGTGGAGTGTGTGTGGGAGTCAGGTGGAATGAGAGGCCAGCAGAGTGTTTCTGTGCCTCCGTTCTGTAATTTCATCAATTAAAACAGTTCCTTTGTGGCGGTGACAGCACGTATCAGCAGCTCACTGTTCTCTCAGCTCTCTGCATGCCGTCAGGTCACAGAGAACAACAGTGACGGTGACGCGTCATCTCCGACCTCCTCAAAGACGTTTGTCTGACTTTGAAAAGCTGTTTTTCCCGAGACGAGAGAGTCACGCCCTGAAGAATGGAGGAGGATTTAAATGTGCTCACAGACGACGTCTCATGCTCAGTCTGCTCGCCTTTCTTTTGTCACTCACACTCACTTGTGTAAAGGTCCTCGTCTTATCTGTTGACAGTAAACAGACGTTCCAGTTGCACAATGAAGCACTCGACACGAGTCGCTCTTACACAGCAACGTCACTGCGCGAGATGAGAAACTCTCCCAGAGAGATTCCAGTCTCTGCCGACTTTAAGTCTCCTTATTTTAGCTCAGTGATGATTTAATGAATTGTTCCTAACTCACTGTGACGCAGATGAACGCAGCAGCTGTATTCTGTTGAGGGTCTTTCCTCATTGTCGTTATCACCGTTCACACAGCGGCATCGATTTAGAGTTACTGATGTTGATTAGTTGATACATTGACAGAAAATGTTGTCGTTGTTGCTACATTAATTCAAGTTGGTCACATTAAGTTACAGGATAAATTCTGCATCAGATCAAAGTGGTGCCACAATCATATGAAAAAAAACACAACTAAATGCTGTTTCTGTTAATCAAAAAGATGAATATCAGATGCAGTGATCTGCCGGGCTGAGAATCAGCTGACCTCAATAATCAGGCTTATGTTTTAACTTTAAAGCTACACAAGGATGTAAATGTGATGTGAGATTTTCTAAAAGATGATTTTTTTGTCAGGGAAATGTTTTGAATTCTGAATTTGCCTCATGTACAGTAGATTCAATCATCCTATCACAGCACGACAGATTCTATCGGCTGATTTCTGCAAAATCAATATTAAAGTGACGTAGTTTTGATCTCCGTTAACAGCAGAGAGTCGAGGAGAGAACGACAGCGTCAGCATCAACGTCATGTTCTCAGAGACAGAAACAATGAGCTGAAAGATCATAAAGTGCTCTGTAGTCAATTCATCTGTTCTTGATTTAAACTATAGAAAAAGAAGCATCAGAACAGTTAGAAATCTGAATCTGCCGACATAAGAAAACAGCAGGAACACCAGAGGACGGTCAGCAGCAGCTGATCAGCTGCGGGTCGATAATATCGACCAGCACAAATCTGCATTTTATCAGAACAGAGGAGATGAATTAAATCAGACAGGTGAGATGAATGATGTTTCACCTGAGTGTCGCCGATACTCGTGTGTTATCTTAAGAGACTCAAACCAGCAAATAAATGACAAAGTTTTTAAATCCTTCACATGAAACAGGAGTAAAGATGTTACAGCTGCGAGCAGGTCTGCAGTTAATTTCTTCGTGTATGAGGAAAAATGGCTCTTCAGGAGACGAGTGTGATGTTTGTGACTCCACACGAGATTATTGTAAACAAACCGAGCGGCGGTTTCACTCCCAGCTCTCCTCCTCAGCCTTCACCCCCGCCTGTTTTCTCCCTGTTCCAATATGTTTTCTGAACTCTTGAATAAAGTGGAAATTATTCATGAAAAGCAAATCAACAAAGGCCCATTTCAAAGCTCGGTAATGTATGCAGGCATGCACCCCGTGTTCAGTCCAAATGCCTCAGCAGCAGCACCACCAGCAGCACCAGCAGCACCAGCACCAGCAGCAGCACCAGCACCAGCAGCTCCACCACCACCAGCAGCAGCACCACCAGCAGCACCAGCAGCACCAGCAGCAGCACCAGCACCAGCAGCACCAGCACCAGCAGCAGCTCCACCACCAGCAGCAGCAGCACCACCAGCAGCACCAGCACCAGCAGCACCAGCAGCACCAGCAGCACCACCAGCAGCACCAGCACCAGCAGCAGCTCCACCACCAGCAGCAGCACCAGCAGCAGCTCCACCACCAGCAGCAGCAGCACCAGCACCAGCAGCAGCAGCACCAGCAGCAGCAGCACCAGCAGCACCAGCAGCAGCACCAGCAGCAGCAGCACCAGCAGCAGCACCACCACCAGCACCAGCAGCAGCACCAGCAGCAGCAGCACCAGCAGCACCACCACCAGCAGCAGCACCAGCAGCACCACCACCAGCAGCAGCAGCACCAGCAGCAGCACCAGCACCAGCAGCAGCACCAGCAGCAGCAGCAGCACCAGCACCAGCAGCACCAGCAGCACCACCAGCACCACCAGCAGCAGCAGCACCAGCACCAGCAGCAGCACCACCACCAGCAGCAGCAGCACCAGCAGCACCACCAGCACCACCAGCCAGCAGCAGCAGCAGCACCAGCACCAGCAGCACCAGCAGCACCACCAGCACCACCAGCACCACCACCAGCAGCAGCAGCGGCTCCACACTCACACAGGAACACTGTAGAACACATTAAATCCTCTCAGCCACATGAAGCCACACACTCAGCTCAGCACAGCGGCCACTGATTGTCATTTCGCAGGAATAAATAAAACATGTGTCTTCGATGACTCATTTCCAGCTGGCCCACTCGTCGAGCACAGAACAGGGTCGGGTCCAGATGGATGTCCAGGCTGGGCTCAGGATGTGAAGCCAAAGACAGGTAGACTTTAAGATTGGATGGCTGGAGTGGAATAGAACAGGTATTCTATAAATCCTTCAAATATTTCATGCACTGACAGTCAAGGAAATAATTTCCCTCAGAATTAGTCATCTGTGTGGTGAATGGACAGCCGACGTCCTCAGAATGAGCGTTATGATTTGCCGGCTTTAGGTAAACTGCTCTCACTTCCCCAGCAGAGAGCCGGCGTCCTGAAATAGGCCTCTCACAATGAACCTCAACTCATTTACTTTCAAAGAGCCAGACGGTGTAATGAGGCAGGGCGAGCCGGCTTCATTGGAGTTCTTTCAAACGGGCCAGACTGCTTAACTGCAGAGACAAAGTTCAGCATGGCACAACAAAAAAAAGCCCAGCGACTGGGCAGGCAGGCAGGCGGTCCCGGGAGAACAGAGCCGGCACGGTTTACCCTCCTAATGATCTCTGTTGTTCTCAGAGGCAGGGACCGTTCAGTCAGCTGCTCCAGGCTCAGCTCAATCTGTCGCCACTGAAAATCTTTAGCCTACAGTATCTTCCACATCAGTGAGTCTGTACGTGAGGGGCAGACTGGAGACGAGCTCCAACAACGTACTGAAGGAACTTTAAACTGGTTACAAAACGATCTCGACTCAATCCTGACGCCTCGACGTGACCCACATGAACAACTGATTCTTGATTCCTCATCAGAATAACAACCCAGCAGGTCGACACATGTTTATGTCGTAGTTACCTGTGACCTCTGGTTGCTGCAGTATTTATTGAAAAGGAGGACGGCAGGTGAGTCCATGTGGGGCAGATCAGTTACATAAGACAAGCTGCGGACTTTCACTGAGGAGGCTGCTGTCCACGTTACGTCACAAACATAATACAACAGCAGTGATATGAGGTCACTGCAGTTTGGAGTCCCAGGTCCTGTTCCCTCGCTGACACTTCGTCTTTGACTTGCTGCACTAATAAAATGTTAAATGAAGGACTTGGACGAGGATGATGCACAGACCACATGTGTTGGTTTGTGCTGACTCTTCTCACAGGCTCCACATTCAGGAGCAGTAAGCAGAAGCTTTTGCCAGAAATCCTCAACAATGAACTACAGTTGAGAGCCAGTCTCCTAAAATAGGTTTCACACAATGCTCTCATCCCGTTCGCTTCAAAGAGCCGAGCGGCGCGGCGAGGGAACTGGAATTCTTTCAATAGAGCCGCAGTGGAGTCCTGAGAGAGAGAGGAGAGAGAGAGGAGAGATTTCCACATGATGAAACAAATCCTCCAAAACAACGGAGACAGCAAACCTTAAGGGGAGACTCCAACCACGGTGATCGTTTCTGTGCCTGATGCATCTGGATGTAATGACTCTAAAAAGCAGGAGGTTGTTTCTGTGCTCACAGTTAATCACATGTTGTTGTCGGGCTGAATCGTCTCGAGCAGTTGGAGCTGTGCAGCACGGCGGCGGAGCAGACAAACACTGTGTCGGCACGACTGCTTTGTATGTTGTTCATCCATCCAAAGCACTCAGGACTTTGGGATTCACGTGGAAACATGGTGGAAATATTTACCTAAACTTAAAGTACTGGGCCATGAGATCTGACGTCGGCTCCGTGGTGGCTGTCTCTTGTTTTAAAGCCGCAGGGTTTATCAGGTCATGTTGTCACACAGCACTTTGTAATGAACCCTCTCTGTGATGCAGTGAGCTGGTTTGCTGTCTGACGTGTTGGTTAAAGCTCAGCTCCTCACCGTCTGTACGACGGCACCGAGCGTAACAAAGCAAACACGTTTCTGCTCTCATGTACAAATAAAACAGGGTCGTCTCTGGAGGCGTTGCATAAGCAGGTGACGGTGAGTTTTAATGGCTCACAAGGAAGAACAAGCTAATTAAGATTCTCCCTGAGATATTCCTGTGGATGTTAAATTGGGTGAAGTAAACCGGATTAAAATAGCAGGTGGTTAAACAAACAAGAGCCTGCAAATATGTTACTCTCCTCCTTTAAAGTGATGAGCCGAGAAGTTCTTTAACCTGAAACACATAAAGGGTTGAGCAACAGGAAATGGAAATGTCTGCCCGGCGCTCACCTGGAATTTGCATTTTGCTTGCTTTTTATTATTCATCATAAAACTGCACCGAGCTGTTCCAGCGTGCCGTGCGGAGGAGCTCAGAGCGCAACAATGACGAAATGTCAGCCTCCACCTCACCCATTTCATTTGTGTCTTACAGTTTACACATTTCTGGTTCTGAACCGAGCGGCCCGACGTTATGCGATAAAAATATGGTGATAAGGTTCAGAAGTTTTACATCATTCAGTCCTGAGGACGTTTAGCTCTCAGCCTCCGTCATCCTGCCAGCCGTGCTGTCTGTAAAACAACTCGCTACAACAGATGAATCAACAGACTCCAGTCAGGCGCGACTAAAAAGGACAAAATGGACAAATGTGAACAAAATCTTACAGCTCAGTTATTCTCGACCTGTTCTCTGCTCACTGTCTGCTGGAGCAGCTTCAGAACAAAGAGCCCCTGAAAAACAAGCGTGAGCGTCGGTCAAACCTCACGACGACCACATGCAGTCTGTAGTGCACAGCGCTCCGGCACCCTGGTGCGTCTCCTGGGACGTCATCAGTGCAGGACGGGACGGTTGTTATGGTGACGGGCGCCAACGTGTGTCCTGGACCACACCGAGGGACCGCCCACTCAACTGACCAGAGAGAAGGAGAAGAAGAAGAAGAAACATCAGGCAGAATGGATCACTGTCTCCAGGTGCCTCACTGTGATGTAATGACATGTGATGATGATGTCATCAGCAGCTGTCTGTGATCGCACTGATCCGACCACTGAACCAGTCACACAACATCACCAGACCCCATTCACAAATCATCTGATTTAAGAGTTGTTGAGTGAAGAGAAACTTAACAACCTTCAATGAATTTGATGAGATCTCAGATGAAACTTTTGTTTCTTTCGGTTGAATTCTAAATAATATATTTCAACAGCACTGTGTTTATACTCTGGTTAGGTTCAGCAAAACATGGAGGTTTGGAGTTAAATACCTGGTTTTGTCTTGTTAAAAACATCCAGTTGTTTGTTGAAACGTGACCAGTCGTCTGTCACATCACATGTTCTTCCCCTCCTGCCATCACAGTCGGCTCATGTTCATTTATTCTGAATGTGATATGAAGTGTGGTGTGTAAATGTTAATGTACATATGACACGTTCACATTTCAACACATCGTTGGTTTGCAGGAATGTAAAACTCCAACATGTTATTCTGGTTACTGAGCTGATCTGTTTTCATGACCAGCAGGAGAAAAACAGCCGAGCTGTAAACAAAGAAATCTTCTTTGAGGTCCTGCAGCAGTGAAGCTGGTCAGGAAAGAGTCACAGAGGAACTCCAGCTCCGAGTTAAACGAGGCGGGAAACTGTCACTGTGTGTATTTATCTTTCAACTATGAGATATCACAACTTAATTAGAGCCTGCTGCAATAATCCAGTATGGACTCTGACACAATTAAATTAAATCAAACAAACGAGATATAATCAGTGAGCTTCACCGCTGCTGGAAGGTGGATTAAGTCAACTTCTGTTCTCACAGACAGAAATGAAAGTTTTATCCTTCTTCCCATCGAACTGCTGGAAGAAGAACACGTGTATTTTATAAAATATAAAACTAAGCCTATAAAATTAATGAGAAAACGTAGCTGTTAGTTTGTCCTTCATAGTTTATTTTGTATTTTCAGTAACTGCAGACTGCTTGTGCTTCTGATTCCTGGATCAGAACCGGCCTCAGCGCCGTGTTACAGAACTATAACTGCTCCGTGCTGCTGATGACTGACAGACTGAAGGAGAATCAATCATTCCCGCCGCCCGTCACTGCTGGTAGTCGTGGTGGGTTTTGATGCTTCTCACATGCGTCGTTCCCTCGAGTGTTTCCGAGCTGAGAAGCACAGAGCGTGAAGCCTATAATTAAAGATAGATGTGACACGAACCGGTCGGCGCTTTCTGGAGTCTCACACTTGTATTCTTTATTTTATGATGCATGCATGTTAAATCCTGCTGCAGCGCTCTGTGTTGGGTTCATATCTAGATGTTAGGATGAAGTGCAGATTTCAGAACAACAGCAGCAGCAGTAACTGTGACGTCTCAGCGTGATGTGGAAACTTAAGCAACAAAACAAAGCAAATAATCAAGCAGAATAAAGAAGCCTGGTGCAGCTGGCTCGTTTAGAGTCACAGCTCATTAGGGTCGGCTTAATCAAAATTCAGGAACCACGCTGGGCTCCCAACAAATTACTGATATTTCTGCAGCATAATGAAAGCAAAAACAAGGTGTCAGGGAAAAGTGTGTGACAGTGAACTGTGGCTGAGTGTAGAGCGCCGTCCACCGGCCGCGGTGCGTTCACTGACACTCTGTCAGCGGGCCTGTCGCTGCGCTGCTGAGCTGGTTTTAATTCATCCATTTCTTTCTTCTTCTCACTGCCTGAGTTCACTAATTGTTGCTCAGTGTGATTGCCCTCAATCCCACAGCAGAAACACCCTGAGCAGCAGGAACAGGTTCACTCCAGTCCACTCGGCAGAGCCAAGTGTTTCTAAGAGCCAACGTTCAGGAACTTTTCCTCACAGTCCGGTTAGAAAAGCTTTTTTTCTCACATGATTCTACAAATGCTCTCTGTTTCCCGACACTGACCTGTTGTACAGCTCAGTCTCTGATCCGTCTGATGGTCAGGCGGCTTTGGTTGGTTTTCATGTGTGTTGGCATGATGTCCTTCTCTTTTCATGCTCATTAGAATTCAGTGGTGAATCTCAGCTGTGCTCTCTCGTCAGTGCAGCAGCACGATTGGCTGATATGTTTCCCTGTTCGACTGTGATAAAGCTCACGATTGGATTTTGGGAGGAAGGGGCGGGGCATGTGTCGTGTGACCGCCGTCTGCGTTACAGACGTATCAGTCGAGGTGTTTCCAGGTTCGTTTTCAGTTTTCTAGTTGTGGCTGTGATTGGTTTTAAAGCTTTATTTGACACCAGCTGAGCGTTTGTTTCCTGTATTTTCAATTTCAGTTATCTATTAATTGAGAAAAAATGAAGACATAAATATGGTTTTATAAAATTAATTGTTCTTTGATTCATTACATTTTTTTCGCTAAATATAATTATAATGAATTATTATGCAGATTAATTGTCATTGATAAAACATAATAATTACACAGGTGCTGACAGCTGAGACCAGATACTGCAGGTGAGTCTGCAGAACGCCGACCGGATCACCAGAACAAATGTAAGCCAAGTACGTTTCTGCAGAACCACAGATAACAATGTGACACATTTTCTTTGAGGGTGAATTTTCTGTTTCTCTCATCACACAGCTGTGTTTATGTTCTGGTTCTGGAGAGGAGACATCATGTTTAACACTTTAAATACCTGTTTCTGTTGCGACCATCAGGGATGGAGACGGTCCGACTTTTCTCTGAACGTTAGCCGGTCTTGGTCGCCACAAACACGTCTGGAAATGTCCGCAGGTGTCATTAAAATATGTATGTATTTACATATTTGTACTCGTGTATTTATCACTTTGCATGTCAGCTTTGTGTGATGACATGCTCGGTGTCGGTCTCTTTATGCGACTCACAGTCAACTCTTATTTTCCAGCTCGGCTTGAATAAAAGCACTGACGGGTTGACATGGCAGAGCCGATCGAGGGTTAATGGAGGGGCTGCTGAGACTGCAGCCAGAGCTGGAGGCCGGTGAGCTGCAAACACAGCAACCTTCCAGCTCTGGGTGTTAAAACGCAGCCAATAATATTCATAGATGTTTCGGGGGAACTGCAAAGCCAAATACAATAGTGCTATCCTAACAAGGACTCACATACACAGAGGCTACTGCAAATACAAGCAAGCAGAATCCCAGCAGGCTAAAGAGAAAGGTCATCGTTGTTGTGAGAGAGAAGAGGCTGTTTTGTGGATTTACAGTAAAGCTACATGAATCAAAGCGCCGTGTGATGTTGCCATAGTTACAGGGACAAAGATCCCAAAGCTCCTGAGATTGTGGAGGGCAGATCCTCCTCTCGGAGTTGGAACTTGGACTTTTTGCTCTTTGTTTATCTCAGACGCTCAGCCCTGTGGGAGGCCCGGGACTGCCTGGGGATGGCAGCAGAGGCTCCTCTCTGCTGCTGGGAGACAAAAGCCGGGCTATTAAATTATGTAAATTTCGGGTCTGTCTGTCGGACTGCTGCCGATGATTAATTGCCGTCTAACCGCAAGGCACAGAGATGAAGCGGTGTGATGGGACAGGGAGCGTTTTTTATTTCTGTCTTCCTCCTGGCAGCAGCAGATGGAGCGGCAGAGATAGCTCACACACCTTCTACATGAATGTCACGCTGCTCCACATGTAAATAAGTACTTCAGACTGGACCGCAGACAACAACTGGACGAGTGACTTCACTGACTCACTGGGTTCATATTGTCTAATTGTTTCTGTGATAAAACTACGGACGACGCTGCATTTCTGACAGAACTTGAAATTCTTCTTTTTTTCTCAGGTGTCTTTTTGTGGATGAACGTGACATAAAGTTTTTAATAGCAGTTTTGGAGTTGATGTTGTTTGACATCAGATCTCATGATGCTGCAGCAGCTCATCAACAGCTGCAGTGGTTTTACTGCAGATAAAGTAATAATACCTCGCTGTAGGAATACTCCACTACGAGTAAAAGTCCTGCATTCAAAACAATACTAGGTATTACTAAAGTATGATTTTACATATATGAGTATATGAGTGAAATATGAGTATTTGCAGACCTCCAGCAGCTTGAATCCACGTGTCTGTGATGCACATCTGGTGAGAGCCGGCCGTCAGTCTGAGGCGTTCTGTCTGTGCTCGCTGAGAGGAAAGAGGAATCTGCAGCGTCGCCTGAGACGTGACGACAGGACGGATGCAGACATATGTGCTGTAGGTTTGGAGGCGACTCTCAGATGGCGACCAGGCAAGATGCCCGAGATGCTGGTTGGCTGCTCTCTGTGCACACAGGCATGCAACTGCAACTCATCCATATGTGCGTGTGCATACGGATGTACACAGAAGTACACAGAGTTTCATGCTCACACACACACACGTTAGTGAAGACATTGGCATGAAACATGAAATATGTATGTAATATATGTAAATACTATAAAATAAAGGCTGGTTTGCTGAACATGTGGAGATCAGCATGTGGCCTTCGTGCTCTACTTCTCGTCTTTACCTTCATCTCACAATCTGTTCTGTGTGTGTGTGTGTGTGTGTGTGTGTGTGTGTGTGTGTGTGTGTGTGTGTGTGTGTGTGTGTGTGTGTGTGTGTGTGTGTCACGGGCTGCTGAGTAGCTGATTTCACCACAGGACAATTTACATCTGCTTCCACTGGACTCAAGTCCACGAGAGTACGTCTGTGAGTCCCTCCACATGCACTGAGACTGTTGGCTGTTAAAACAGTATCCTGCAGTTTTTCATGATGACATTAAACTTCTGTCAAATATTCATCCTCTGCATGTTTCAGTTTGTTCAAAGCGGCTCCTAACAGTATAAATGTTTTAACTTTTGTCAGTATAGACGATCTGAACATGGTTAGATCAGTTAGATTCTCCACAGTCCAGTCTTACAGAAACCAGAAGAACCAAAGAATAATTCAGTCAGATCTGAAGCCTTTGAAGAGTCGTCAAGTCATAATTTATGGAACTTTATGGACCTTTGTACAGTTTGTTTGAGGTCATCTCATCGTTTATTCATTTGATTCTTAGAAACATTCTTACAAACACGGAGTACATTTGTGTAGCTGCTGAACGGGAAGTGTATGACTGCTGGATGCTGTTGGATGCAGTTGGATGTTGCTGGATGCTGTTGGATGCAGTTGGATGTTGCTGGATGCTGGATGTTGGATACTGTTGGATGCAGTTGGATGCAGTTGGATGCAGTTGGATGTTGCTGGATGCAGTTGGATGCAGTTGGATGCCGTTGGATGTTGCTGGATGCAGTTGGATGCAGTTGGATGCAGTTGGATGTTGCTGGATGCAGTTGGATGCAGTTGGATGTTGCTGGATGCTGGATGTTGGATACTGTTGGATGTTGCTGGATGCAGTTGGATGTTGCTGGATGCTGGATGTTGGATACTGTTGGATGTTGCTGGATGCTGTTGGATGCAGTTGGATGTTGCTGGATGCTGTTGGATGCAGTTGGATGTTGCTGAATGCTGGATGTTGGATACTGTTGGATGTTGCTGGATGTTGCTGGATGCTGGATGCAGTTGGATGCAGTTGGATGTTGCTGGATGCTGTTGGATGCAGTTGGATGATGCTGGATGCTGGATGTTGGATACTGTTGGATGTTGCTGGATGCTGTTGGATGCAGTTGGATGATGCTGGATGCTGGATGTTGGATACTGTTGGATGTTGCTGGATGCTGTTGGATGCGGTTGGATGATGCTGGATGCTGTTGGATGTAGTTGGATGCAGTTGGATGCAGTTGGATGTTGCTGGATGCTGTTGGATGCTGTTGGATGCAGTTGGATGTTGCTGGATGCTGTTGGATGCAGTTGGATGTTGCTGGATGCTGTTGGATGCTGTTGGATGCAGTTGGATGCAGTTGGATGTTGCTGGATGCTGTTGGATGCTGTTGGATGCAGTTGGATGTTGCTGGATGCTGTTGGATGCAGTTGGATGTTGCTGGATGCTGGATGTTGGATACTGTTGGATGTTGCTGGATGCTGTTGGATGCAGTTGGATGATGCTGGATGCAGTTGGATGTTGCTGGATGTTGCTGGATGCTGTTGGATGCAGTTGGATGTTGCTGGATGCTGTTGGATGCAGTTTGATGCAGTTGGATGTTGCTGGATGCTGTTGGATGTTGCTGGATGCTGTTGGATGCAGTTGGATGTTGCTGGATGCTGTTGGATGCAGTTGGATGCAGTTGGATGTTGCTGGATGCTGTTGGATGCAGTTGGATGTTGCTGGATGTTGCTGGATGCTGTTGGATGCAGTTGGATGTTGCTGGATGCTGTTGGATGCAGTTGGATGTTGCTGGATGCTGTTGGATGCAGTTGGATGTTGCTGGATGCTGTTGGATGCAGTTGGATGTTGCTGGATGTTGCTGGATGCTGTTGGATGCAGTTGGATGTTGCTGGATGCTGTTGGATGCAGTTGGATGTTGCTGGATGCAGTTGGATGATGCTGGATGCTGGATGTTGGATACTGTTGGATGTTGCTGGATGCTGTTGGATGCAGTTGGATGATGCTGGATGCTGGATGTTGGATACTGTTGGATGTTGCTGGATGCTGTTGGATGCGGTTGGATGATGCTGGATGCTGTTGGATGTAGTTGGATGCAGTTGGATGCAGTTGGATGTTGCTGGATGCTGTTGGATGCTGTTGGATGCAGTTGGATGTTGCTGGATGCTGTTGGATGCAGTTGGATGTTGCTGGATGCTGTTGGATGCTGTTGGATGCAGTTGGATGCAGTTGGATGTTGCTGGATGCTGTTGGATGCTGTTGGATGCAGTTGGATGTTGCTGGATGCTGTTGGATGCAGTTGGATGTTGCTGGATGCTGGATGTTGGATACTGTTGGATGTTGCTGGATGCTGTTGGATGCAGTTGGATGATGCTGGATGCAGTTGGATGTTGCTGGATGTTGCTGGATGCTGTTGGATGCAGTTGGATGTTGCTGGATGCTGTTGGATGCAGTTTGATGCAGTTGGATGTTGCTGGATGCTGTTGGATGTTGCTGGATGCTGTTGGATGCAGTTGGATGTTGCTGGATGCTGTTGGATGCAGTTGGATGCAGTTGGATGTTGCTGGATGCTGTTGGATGCAGTTGGATGTTGCTGGATGTTGCTGGATGCTGTTGGATGCAGTTGGATGTTGCTGGATGCTGTTGGATGCAGTTGGATGTTGCTGGATGCTGTTGGATGCAGTTGGATGTTGCTGGATGCTGTTGGATGCAGTTGGATGTTGCTGGATGCTGTTGGATGCAGTTGGATGTTGCTGGATGCTGTTGGATGCAGTTGGATGTTGCTGGATGCTGTTGGATGCAGTTGGATGTTGCTGGATGCTGTTGGATGCAGTTGGATGTTGCTGGATGCTGTTGGATGCAGTTGGATGTTGCTGGATGTTGCTGGATGCTGTTGGATGCAGTTGGATGTTGCTGGATGCTGTGGTTCGGTGAATGTAACTGAAATAATCAAAGTTTGAATGAACTGTTATTTTTGGCAGCTGAATCCACAACAAGCTGCAGCGTTTGGTGTTTATTCTTTGTTAATTTCTAACTACAAACAGCTCAGACTTACTGAATGTTTATATCTGAATAATATTAATACAGATTGTTTTGTAGTTCATACATAATCGCTGGTTCGTGTCCTTTTGTTTGAGGGAAGCAGCTTCGTTCTCACTGAACACACTTTCTCACCAAGTTTAAATGATGGCTTGTTTCCACGGCAGATTATCCGTGTGCATTCAGCCGCGCCGCTTCCAAATTATTGACTGTTGCTCAGAGCCAACGAGCCGCCCGGTGTCACGGCCCGCATTCAGACAGCCAACCAGAAGAGCGATCGGATCTGTGCTGAATGTAAATGCAGGTCAATCACCTGCTTAATAGCCCTGCTGGAGACGATCTCTGCCGTAACACAGACATTTAGACACCCGATATATTACTGTATATATCACTTTCCTCTGCAGTCGGTTTTTCAGCGGGTGATTCTGACGGATTGGCAGAGCTGGAGGAATTACTCTGTTTCTAAAATAGCACCAGCCATCGAGTGAGACAGTAAATCCTGCGGACCTGTTCTTAAGATAAGACTGCAACAAAGAAAGCAATCCTGTGTCAGCTCCAAAGAGGCTGATACGGTCAATATTAAGAGTTTGGGTGCAGCTCTGCTGGTAATTGATTGACTGTGATGAAGAAGTTGGTGTGTGATGCACTCGGGAAGAAGGCAGAGCAGTTAAATCTCAGACCGTGTGTCTCTACCAGACCTGCTTTCAGGTGCATCACAGCTGAGAGTGAGGCGGTGAGAATATCTGATATATGAATGGATGGTGAAAATAACAACTGTGAACTATAATGAAGTGACGTTCACAATACAGTGTGTCAGAAATGTGTCTTATTCAGCTGATCGCCCTGTTCATGCTCGTAAACAGCTCCTGTGTCTGTGCAGATTAGTCCTGAACGGAATGTCTCCGTGTGAAGCAGCAGACTGAAGACCGAATCTGAGCTGAATGTTACGGACGTATGAACAGTGAAGCTTTCTCGTCCTGTCGCACAGACTGAAATACATTTAAACGCTGATGTAAGATCTTAGAGAAGAGTGAACACAGTCACTAGAAATCTTGAACAAAACACATTTCAACTACCTCGAGTTACCGTATAGATCTTGAAACCATTGTTTAGTCATTGTTCGTCCTCTTATTATTTTCTCCTTTTAAAAGCTCTGAATGTCTCTCAAAACTACTGAAATGCAAACATGAATAATCTCTCTTGTGTCTCAGTCTCCAAATCTGTGGTCAGATTTAGAGATTTACATTCACAACACAACAAAATGTAACAGTGCAGTGTTGATGATGAGTTCAGGAGTGAAGCTGCTGTCTAGTCTGGAGGCGCGGCAGCAGCAGATACTTCTGTACCTGTTGTCAGACGGCAGCAGGTGAACGGACTGTGGCGGGGTGGGTGTTGTCTTTTAGTGTCTTTGGGCTCCACTGATGCGGACGGGTGTGTGTTTTTTTGCCTCTTCCTCGTCAGATATTTGGTTTTGTTGACGTTGAGCAGCAGATTGTTCTCTGTGCACTCTGCGTGTTGGTTGATCCTCGTGATACTCATTGTTGTTTATAATGCGGCTGAAGGTGGCGGTGTCGTCCTCTGGCTCTCCTGGTGTCTGGGAGTGCAGTCATGGTGTGAGGTGTGAACAGCAGGGGGGTGAGCACTCAGCCCTGGGGCGCTCCGGTGTTGAACACTAACGTAGAGGAAGTGTGACTGTCAATCTGAACTCTCTGGGGTCTGATTGTGAGGCAGTCCACTATCCAGAGTGTTGTACTAAAGTCCAGAGTGATTCGATTTCCAATCAGCCTCATGGAAGTCTCCACTCACACTTTAAAGACGTCGCTTTAATAACTGGCATCACTTTAGTTTAGCAGTGAGGCTGAAAACTCCCAAACTCCAGAGTCAGCCTTAAGATCCATCTCATTTGGAAAACACTGAGTTTAAACTCATTCTTTGAGTACATATTTTGTTCCAAACAGCCAAAACATGTCTGAAAGTATCTGACCTGCTTGTTAAACCCAGCTGTGTGCAGCGCTGGTTCCTCTGCAGCAGGCTGGTGGTCCAGACGTCCCTCCTCCCAACAGCTACTAACACAGAATTAACATGAGGTTGATGACTGTGAAGACGGATCCCTCGTCTTTCTTCATCCTTCCCCGAATCAGTACACGAGGAAAGACAGAACGGTTCAGGTGTAATGAAGCTCTGTGTGATCTGCAAACACTATCGACTGCACAGCTGCCGTGTGAAGTTCACTGCTGCATCACTCTGAGAAGTCCAGTGTGTTCCAGCCCATTTACAAAATCATCACATTCACATTATTTTCATATTCAGATCCGGGGGGTAAAAAACAAACATGAGCAGAGCTTTAATTCGTCCCTGAGCAGACGGATGTAATGGACTCACATTTGATTTATGACCACAGTTGTTCTTCTGTCTTCTGTGTGAAGGTTGAGATTTATGTGTCTGTGAATCTTCCAGCATATTTTCTCTATACGATAACTTCTGGTTCGAAAAACAGCTTCTTTTGGAATTATGCTAATGTGTTATATCATGTGCAGTAGAACAAAGAATGGATTATGTTTAGTCCAATTTCTAACAGTTGTTTGTCCCTTTGTTTGTTCATAATGCTGACACACCTAAACCACGCATTACAGAGCAGTCTGTGATGTCATCAATCCAAGAAGCACTCAGACTGAATCAACGATCAGCAGGTTAGTTCAGTTTGTGTCGGTGTGAACGCTGTCGGTCCAACTCTGAAGTCGACTTTCCTGAAAGATAAACAGAAGAAATGCAGGACTTTAAGATTATATATATAATATATGTACATATATGTGGGACTTCAGCATGGCAGAATCTAGTTTACCTTTGTTCTACCTGCCAGCGTGTTGATTTTATTAGTTATTATTATTGTTTGTAAAAAGAAGACGCGTCCTGAACGACTGAACAGGTCGATTGTCACTGTTCCCGAAACAAGATGACAACTGAACCTGAAATCTCATTGGTTGCATGATGCATCAATCATCTGGAGGCTGGCATGTGAATGTTCAGGAGAGAGGAGGAAGATGGAGCGGCTCACAGTCACTCGGTGGCTGTTGTAGGATCTCAGGTGGGCATAGAAGCTGTGAGCTGTTAATGAATACAGCTGAGACACACGGACACTTAAATGGTTTGTTAGCTTGTTTGGTAGCTTGGTGATTGTACCTAGCTGATGTGGTTTTATCTCATATTGTTTTGCATGAATAGAATCACAAGAATCTAAACTTTCTAACGACGTATGGCATGATTCTCTCTCTGGACTCTCTGCCTCAAACTACTTCAACTTTTAAGCTACTTCAGTAGTTTAAAAGAATGCTGCAACTCTGTTTTACTGTGAAGCTCCAGAAATGCTCTGTTCTTGTTATCAACTGACTGAATATTAGTTTATGGGTGAACTGAACCTTTAACGTTGTCATGGCGCTGTCAGGTGACATCACTCACAGCCCAGTTTGGAGCGAGCGTCCTCGCCTGCCTTCAGCTCGGCTCCACTGTGTGGACAATGTGAAATTATTGTGGGCTCAGCAGCCATCTGCTTCCTGCTTTACAGGGACGGCGTGCAGCCTGATGGACCTCAGCTGAATGTTAATTAGGAAGGAAGCAAATTGTTGCCTGTGAAATGGTCACAGATGGGAGCTGCAAAAATCAAGCAGAAGTCCAGCTGATATAATGGATCGGAATAATTACTGTTTCTTCTTCCTCGACACTGAGAGTCCCGTTGGTGGAAATTAAATCTTCCAGTTGTCTTTTAGCTGTTGACAACGCTCAGCTCTGAATCTAAGACTGCTGTTACACACGTCTTGCTGGATATATAAAGTTTATTAGACTATAATGTCATTAAGTTCAGACGCTTGTGCTCATATTAACATGTTGACCAGAGTTTGAAGAGACAGAGCTGCACTATTTTAACATAAACTGTCAGCTTTGTGAAACACCTCAGTCAGAATCACTCAGGTGTTGTGCAGCACTGATTGTATTCATCAGTGGTTTTCTTGACAGTATGAGTGAACATATAAAAAAAACATCATTCAGATGAAACAGCTTTTTTCACCTTCTAACCACCTGTTCAGACGCGTGTGAGCAGAAACACTCTCTCTCACAGGATGATTTGAACGATCGAGTGTATGAAAATAATATCCACTGCAGCAGACGGGATTCAATTGCACCTTCTGAGTCATAAAAATTTAAACAAAATAAAAATCAACATGCCGAGGGCTGCCTGAATAGATATGAGGAGCTGCTACACTCAACTTCTAACTCAATTTTTATTTTCCCTTCTTCTTCTCATCAAACGTAAAAAAAAAAAAAAAATCTAAATTGATTTCTGTGTGGAGGCTGATGGAACTAATCAGGTTTGGTGATGCTGATGGTAAATTCATGTGCAGGTATACAACCGCTCATCAGGAGCAGGAGACACTTTCACCAAACACCCCGAGACAAACTCCTTCACATGGAGGTCATCAGTCCAGAGTTAAGACTAAATATTAATATTTAACTTTGTTATCATGAACATACGCATGTTTAAATGTTAAACCCTGAATCACACCATCAGTAAACAGACCTGCAGAGTCCCTGTCGCCTCTGCTGCCTGTAAAAAAACACTTATAAATAATACAAATGCTTCAGTTACACTTTCAAAAGGCACCGCAGCTGCTGGTTAGGTTCAGGAAAATATCACCGCTTGACTAAAAGTGAAAAGTGTGACAACAGTATTTACTTTACCTGCAGAGCTGCTGCAGCTTAACAGTGTTTAAGTTCAAATATTTAAGCTTCATTACTGCCTGAAATATTTGAGTTTACTTCAATTAGGTTGAAAAATGAAATCAAAGTGTTGAAACCACATTTTTGTTTCACAGAGCAGAAGTTTAATAATCTGAAGACATTTCATTCATCAACACCGACTAATATTATAAAACTATTGTATTTTTTCTGCTTTCTTAGAAGAAGATAGGAGGTCAAAGTTTTCACTCTGTGATGTCATGACTAATCACAGTGTGGTCGGGCAGGATTAGCCAATCAGAGACAAGGATTGGCTCTACATCAGAGTGTTATCTTAACACGATCCAGCCGCAGAGTTTTGATTGGCTCCATGTGATATGAGCTGTCGTCTCCTGATTGGCTGACTCGCCCTTCGACCTGTCCGCGTCGTTAACGGCTGCTTGTGGTGTTGAAACAGGCTGACGATCTAATTATTCCACACGCTTTGCAGCCACATTGCTTAAAGCAGCAATCATAGCGCAATCTTTGATTTAGTTTGTTTCTCTTCCAGCTGTTTGTTCCACTGCAGCCACAGCGAGCCGTCTGGTGACTCGGGCTAATGCTGCCACTGGTTAAATAAACTCTTTCTCACTCGGGTGCTTCAGGGTGCAGATATGGTAGATTAAGAAAGAAAATATCCGTAGCGTAAATGGAAATAATAAATCATAAACTATTGCTTCCGTCGTTACTGACAATGGCGAAAGCGATCCGCGCACTAAGCAAGACGTGGCCCAGAGCCCTTCAATTAACTGAAATGGGCCGTGTGCATTTAATAATGTATTTAAACAGCCAGTGTTCAGCCTCAGACTCTGAGCTGCTCTTATTTACTTCAGACTGAGTTTTAATGTCATAATGTTAAAGCTGCCGCCGCTCACTCCACTTCCCCCGGAGGGAAACCGAGACACTGGGAGAACATCTTGGAGGAGAGCGAGTGCGTCTGAGCAGAATGAGTAATAATGATTTAATGGTCTTAAACATGATGAGAAACAGCAGCAGCGAGTGAATCTGTGATTCACACGCACACAGTGGCAGTGGAGGAGAGGTTCAGTGTTCGAGTGATGAACGGGCCTGAGGACAGAAATCAGATCTCACTCTGTCATCCACAAACGTCAGAGAGATACCTGCTGACCACACACACCTGCTGAGGCTTCAACACATCATCAGTGATTCAAACCTGAGCAGAGAGCTGAGTTCACCATGTCACACTGATATTTTAAAATGTGAGGTCGAGTTTAAACTGTCAACGTGCAAACTAAAACTAATGTTATAGTGGAGGAGCCAAAAAAAAAACCTCGTCTTGCTAGCTGGCTTTGTTCAAGCCAGCTAGCTCGACTCACCTGGACTTACCTGCTTGCTGTGTCCTCCAGGATCTGCTCGACCACGGTGAGATGATGATGGCGGCGGCGATGCAAATTCCACGAGCGCACGCATGAACGACGGAAGTTTTATTGACGCGATCGAAGTTTTATTGACGCAACGGAGGTTTTAGTTTTGAGCTCCACACACATGCACACCACATTCATACTCTACCACATACCTCGTCCCAGGTGAGGATCGATCCCACGTCTCCAGGTTGCAGGTCGGCGTCTTTAACCACTGGACCATCTTCAGCGCTGAAAGCCGCCAACAACCAGGGAGACAAAGAGAGTCAGACTGAAAGAAGGAAAGTCACATTTGCTGTGTCTCAGTTCAGGTCTGCATCCTTCAGAGGAGCATCGGAAGGCCAATTATGTCACAACGCCACGTGAAGGCCAGTCTGAGGCTCCTCCAGATGCTCCTTCTTCTCCCTGTTTCTGGAGGACGCACCGCTACGACCCTTCATGGCCTCACATATCCCAGGATTCTTTGAGCGCCTGAAACAGAAGAAAGAAAGAGAGGAAATGGCGACATCACGTGCCGTAGATCGTCACTGTCGCGGGCCTGGGCTGCCAGGAAATGCTCCAAAAGCTGGACCGTCTCATTTAACAACGGCTGACGAGGTCAACAAGGTCTCTCTGAAGGACTCGGCCTTCAAAGACCACAAAGGCCGAGTCCTTCAGAGGATGCAGACCCTGAACTGAGACACAGCAGCTGTGTTGGATGTTAAACTGAATGATGTCGATCGTCTGATTCATCAGGTGAAGCCGTCAGTGAGATGTTACCTGGCAGGTAGCTCAACAAGATAACTCTCTGACTTTGTGTTGGAGGTTGAGGGTTCAAGTCCGGGGTGTTGCAGACTTTTTTATGCCCACTCAGGATGAAGCAGAGATGTGTTTTTCATTGATTAAATAATTATTTCCTGGGAAGTCAGTTAGATGTTAAATATGTTTAGCTGCGCTTGACTTTGACTCCAGATCTTATCGCTGTTCAGTCGTCTTCAGCACTGAGCTGCTGTGGCTCAGAGGTAGAGTCGGTGTCTTGTCATCAGGAGGTTACAGGTTCAATTCTCCTCTTGTGCATGTCAGAGTTTCCTTGGGCAAGATTTTAAATGGACGACATTAAGTCACTTTGGACAAAAATGTCTGATGAATGCCCTAAAATGTAAATATACTAAATATTTTGGGTGAGTTTGAGCTCTGCTGTCACATGTGGAGTCAGAGATCCTCACTGAGCAGGTAGCTCAATAAGGTAGTGACTGGGCTCTAGTGTCGAAGGTTGAGAGTTCAACTCCAGGGAGATGAAAAGTAGGTTTCATGCTAACTTTAATGGATAACAGTGATATGTTCCAACAAAGAAGTTCTCAATGATTATGGACCGGCCCGTTCTTCTAACGGACCCTCAATGTCTCCTCTTTCCTCTGTTCCTCTGTTTCATCATCCTCTTCTTCTTCTCCCTCTTCTTCTTCTTCTTCTTCTCCCTCCTCCTCTTCTTTTCCCTCTTCTTCTTCTCCCTCTTCTTCTTCTGCTTCTTCTTCTTCTTCTTCTCCCTCTTCTTCTTCTTCTTCTCCCTCCTCCTCTTCTTGTTTGTGTGACTTCCTCTGACTCTAAACACACACAGTGTTCTGAGAGACACCTGTTGTGTCCTCTGTCACTGCAGTCAGAGCCGGAGGGAGAGTGAGGTGTTAATCAATCACTGCAGAACCCAGCCGGGTCCACCAGCGCTGCTGAGGAGGAGAGATACTGAGTGTACGCAGGTTCTCTGAATCAGCTCCAGAACCGCTCTGTGGACTTTAGTGTGACAGAGAGAGACAGACACAAAGAAACTGTTCTTCTCATTGAAACCAAAACACTGTGTGTGTGTGTGTGTGTGTGTGTGTGTGTGTGTGTGTGTGTGTGTGTGTGTGTGTGTGTGTGTGTGTGTGTGAGCATCATGTAACAAACCCTGGTGTGTGTTTTTGCTTCAGTGTTCAGGAAAGAGCTGGTTACTGTCAGGAAACCGGCCGTGTTGTTATCTAGCAGTGTTTTATATAAATCAGGAGGACGCGGCTCAGTTCTGATGTTTGAAACACTTTAAGTTGTATTAATTACTGAGAAACAAAGACAAACTGATGAAGAGGAGTCGGTGAATCAGCAGGTCGTGTTGGTCTGCAGGACGCTGCCTGAACCAGCGGCTCACGCTGCCTCCGTCCTGTAGCGTCCTCAGAGTCTGGTGCCGCTGTGAGAGGCTCAGGAGAGACGTGGTTCTGTTACAGGGTTCTGTCGGGCTTTAATTAGTGTCAGCAGAGTCTGTTCTGGGCCGCCTGAGCTGCTGATGTGACAGAACGACACGCGAACACAGACACTGATCCGATCCTCAGAGTGTGAACAGGCGGTTCATAATACTGTTTAAAACTCATCATGTCGCTTTAATGAGGACGCATTAAGTTTCTAATTGAATTGAACTGAATTTTCTTTATTTTCACGTCCTTTATGCTCATTTTGGTTTGATGAGGTTCTGTTTTCACCAGACTGTTGGTCTGTCGGTTTGTCAGCAGAACCACACAAACCCACTGAACAGATCTCCATGAAGCTTCTGGTTCTGATCCAGATCGAGGGACAGATCCAGGATTTTCTTCTTCCAGTGGGCTTCACACATTATCCATATACTTTATTAATGTTTGTCTCGGCTCATTAATTGTTTCCTTTTGTTCCATCCTCCTCACGCAGCTTATCAGGAGCTTTTTACCTGATATTTGTTTGTTTTTACTCAGTTTTTAACAGAAGTGACTAAAATATAAGACAAAGACTCGTCACAGTCGTCGGCCCGACTCTCTTATACAGTGAATGAGACAATAAGAGCTCGAATGAAGCTTCACTGTCACAAATATTTTGTTAGTTTCTTTTTAAAAAGCCTCAATGAGCAGGAGCTACATCATCATTTTAGATCAAATCCACAGCAGTGAAACCATCGGTTCCTCTCTGAGTCTCTGGAGACAGATTTCCAGCCTGTTATTAAAAACCCATTTTCATCCTGTTCTAATAACTTCTGACGGGTCGACAGTGGAGACTTGTGAACATCGGTCGCTCTCTCTGAACGCCAGAACAAAACTTCCTTGGCAGCCGTCGAGAGAGACAGAAAGAAATGAGTGTGAGATGGAAGCTGGTAGTGTGAACGCTGACGGCGGCGTGGGGGAGACGGGGGAGACGGGGGAGACGGGTCTCGGATCATGTTTCTCTGTCAACAGCTGCAGGAAGATGAAGCTCATTTGCATGTAAAAACCCAAAACTCATTTGTGAACTGTTATCAGGGGAGCAGGTCTAGATTCTCCCGTGCTGACAGAGAAATGTTTCTGCTGACAGACGATTCATTTAACGTGACAGCAGATCTATTGTCTCAGCAGCGACAGGCAAAGGACGCGCTTCTTAAATCATATCATTCTTCTCCCGCCGCAGTAATTATCAATAACTGTCGCTGCTGTGTTACAATAGGTTGTTTGAATAATGTGGACATATTGGTGGACATTAGGACTCGCACAGTTGTTGATTATTGATCATCTACGTGTTCTCCAGACAGAATATCAATGAAGTGGCCCCCTGCTGAGGCAGCTGATGGAGTCCAGAGTGAAAGTGAAAGTGTTCAGTCTTAATTAACAGACTGAAGGAGTCATGAAACAAGAGTTCACTGCAGTTTAGAGACATGAGGAGCGTCACGCTCGCAGGAAGAGACGTGATAACAAGTGATGAGGACACTTTGTTCCAGCGGTCCTGCAGCGTCCAGGTCACCATGAACTCACAAACACAACTTATTGTGAAACGTTCCTCAGATTTATTTATTTTACATCCTCTTGCTGCTTAGCATGTCGCTCTGTGGAAACACGAGCTCGTCTGTTCTGGAGTGCAGCCTCTGTTTCAGGTCGGTTCTGTTCTGCAGAGGCCCGTGCTGTATTCCACTGACTCTCATTATAAAGATGTCAATATTCTTAAAGACGCAGCAAATCAAAATGGTCGTTCTCTCAGTGCGTGTCTGAAAGTGTTTTAACTCGATGAGTAAAGAGAATGTAACAACGCTTCCATTTAGTACATGAAGGGTCTTTTTATGTAGTTTATTATCTGTTCAGGTTGGAAGAATATTTCAGTGGCAGTAACAGCCGAGGTGAAGTCTGTCCGCTCCCCTGCTGGAGAGCCCAATTACTGGACCTCAGTGAGCGCGGGCTCCGGTCTGAGAGCATCACATCCAGCTGACCTTCACATCGTGCTTCAATCAGCTCCTCAAAGTTTACCACATTCCCCGGGGGGAGACTTTATATCAATACATTGACTCACATGAGCCTTGAGAAGTCCCTGTTGGTGCAGAGACAGAGCGGCCGCTCCGATGATTTGCAGCGAGTCAATGAACCGTCTTCCACCGAGGATAGTTCTGAAGAGCTGGACGGGTCCGTATGTGGAGGAAATGGATTACCAGCGTTAGAGCCTCAGTGCGATGCCATTACATATTCAGTAGATTCTGTATTCGTGACTTGGGTGAAAACGATGAATCATCCGTCCTGACAGTCGGCCCAGCTCGAGTCAACACCACAATAAAGTGTTGAAATAGAAAACGTGTGTTTTCATCAGTGCAGGAGGATAAAATCACAGCCGCAGAGTAAAACTGAGTATTTTAACACCGTGAATAAACTAATAAAATCAACATGAAGTCATTCAGTCCTGTTCTGCAGACGACCGCATCAGGCAGCTTCAACCAAATATAAAACTAACAGACATTCATACGTTTCTGAAACTCACTGACGGCGTCTTGGTTTTTCTCTGTTCCATCAAATTCAGACAGAGTTTTGCACGTTTTCTCCTGTTGTCGACTATTTCAAAAGCACAAAGTGAGTTTAAACAAAAGAAGAACTGTGACAGGTCCGTGCCTCGTTAATCTCAGGTCGCATTTTTGTAGCCAGGCGCCTGAAAATTGTTGTAAATTATGTAAATATTATTATCAGTTTTGACTTGTTTGACCACGTAAGGCTTTAAATGTGATCACATGTTGTTTTCCAGCTCACTGCTTTATTTCAGTGAGTTTCAGCTTCTGTAGCTGTGTAGGAGCAGGAGGTCACATGACCTCTGGCTGCAGCCTCAGGTGTGTTAATTGAGCCGCTCACAGCTGATCGGTGATCAGATCTGCTCAGTCACTGCGGCTCAGCTGTGAGTTTTATTTGATATGTCGGCTGATGTTTGCTTTGTAATTGAGGGCCGTTGCTGTATCTGATTCATTGTCTTTGGTGAGATATTGATCATGTTGGTTTGATGTGCTGATTATGATCAGTTGGACCTTGCTGACTGCCTCCGTCTGTGATTGTGTTAATTAAGTCTCTCCGGCACAAACCAGCTGAAATCAGAAGCGCTAACAGGGATTCTGAGTGCTGGAGACAAAATCAGAGACGTCTGCGTCTGTAATCAACAGCAGCTGTGGAGCTCTGCTGGCTGACGAGGGTCAGCGAGCTGGTTCAGGACAATCTGACGTACACTTCAGGGATTATAAAGGAGAAGAAAAGGTGTCATCCACATTTTATTAGGAGTTGGACTGATGAGCAGACGTCTCGTGTGATCTTCATACAAACACTAACCAGTCACAAGGTACGAAGTGCAGAAACGAGACTGCACAAAACAATGTTTCATAAATCAAATGGAATAAAGTGAAGTTAGACAATTTAAATATTGTTTGTTTGTGTTGCTGTCACTTTGGATTTTAGTCAATCTTTGTTTAACATTTAACAAGAAAGTCATGTGATGGTGGTCGACAGGCAGCAGCACAGCTTCTGTCTGGAAGGCTGAAGATTCATGGTTGTATCTGCTCAATCTCAAAGGTCGTGCTCACCGAACTGCTGAATATGAATTATCCTGCAGAGGAACAATCTGCTGAGGAACAGCAGACAGACAGACAGACAGACACAGGGAGGTCATATCTGTAGTAACTTATGGTTTCTAAACCAGTGAAAATCAAATCCGCCTCCCTCCGTCAGGACTTTCAGTCTCACAGCGGCTCGTGTGCGATGGAAGCTGGTGTGCAGATTCAGAGACACCTGCTGCAAACTGACAGACACAGTGTGGTGATGAACTCAACAGATGCCGACACGTGTTACAATAAAACAGAAGATTCATCACAAAGCAAAATATTCTGACAGTCTGCTGCTTCTCTGACCTTCACGCCTCACTCAGTGTTATTCTGCGTCCATGATGTCTGATAAAAACAGCACTGCTAACATGCAAGAGAAGCTAACTTTCACACACAGGCCCAAATCTGCCTGGTAACAGATGAGTGGGGAGTTTAAATGACATAAGAGCCACTAATGCTGTGTCTGCACTCCATACGTTTCAAAGCTAGCATGCTACCAACGTTAGCTATAAATATACCATCACACTTTGCACTGTCCTGCATTGTGATCAGCTAATTCATGTGTCCTTCCTCACAGGAAACATCTAAGATGGCCGACATTAACACTGTTCAGCACACTGGATCAGTATTCTGGGCTGCAGACAGACGGTGGAGAGCGACTGCACACACGGAGGTACGTGGAAACAAAGCGTCAGCCCAGGACTGTTTGTGTCTGGCATGAGCTTTGGATTTGTGGGTATTGATGAATTTATATATTTTAGAATCTAGTTGTTGGCTCCCACTTCACCCCCAGTGATACCAGCAGTGCTTTAGTTGGCGTGTTTATTTCACCGGACACGTCTGTGGAGTGAAGCTTCGGTGAATGTCTGAATCTCATCACCGTCCGGTGGAAGTGTGTCTGCGTGGAGAGCTTCTGTGTTTATTGACGTGTGGTTCGGTCCGTTAAACGAGCTCTCCCACCTGTGCTCCGTGCTCAACATGATGTACAGCAGGTACACACTCATCATTCAGTCGGTCTGAAGTGGAGCGACGCTGATGTGAATGCTTCGATATTTTTCAGAGGACTCAGATCGCTCCGTTGTGTCTCGTGCTTTCAAAGTGTTTCCACTTTAAATTGAACCATTCATACTGAGAGATGCTTCAGTCGATGGAATTATTCTGAAGAGGCTCTTAAAGAACGATCTGCAATAAATACAGCTACTGTTTTTAAAACAACAATTATAGCATTTTAAATCCATACTTAGTTTGATCTCGCAGATGAAAAACAGGGTAACTTGAGGAAAACTTACAGGATGATATATTTTGTGCAACATTGTGAAACTGAATTCATCATTAAGGACTCGTTTTAGCTTCAAACGCCTCTTTTTATTTTTTACTTTCTTCCAGCAGCAGCTCTGCTGCGACTTTCTGCTTCAGAAAGCCTTCAAAACATTCGTCTTTTCATGCGGCTCTCCGTCATTGTGTGCTTGTTAGAGGAGTCAGAGCGATGTCTCCCAGCGGTAATGATTTTTCTGCAACAGAGGAAGGATTTACTGGATCATCTATCCAATGAAAACAGTCAACAAAAAGCAGCAGGCTGATCTCTTCATGTTGTGGCATTAAAGTCTAACCTTGCTGCCCTGCCTCTGCCACTCATTCTCCTCCTCGCTCTATTCTTTCCACTAAGTCCCTTTTTCATACACTGAGTTTCTTTCATTCTTATTCCCGTCATTCTTCTCCTCTGTGTATCTGCTTCACTCCCTCGGTCCACCTCGTCTCTTTTCTCTCCACATGTATTTTACCGTCTTAATGAGTAACGAAGCTTCTCCTGCTGTTGTTGCGCCTCCATCTAATATCACCTCTCTGCCGACCTCGATGATTTGGAAGTTCTGTTTTTGAGACAAAGAAGAAGACAGATTATTGTCGTTATTAGAAAGCTCATGTATGTTCAGTAAATGGGAAGAAAATAACGTTAATAACTGAATGAAATAAATGATTGAATCTGGTTTTAGCTAATGACTGAACGTGGCCGGGGAAATGTAATTAGCTTCTTTGTAATTAGAGCAGGACTCCTTCTGTTTCCTGTTCGGATCACTGAGCGTCTCCCGTCTTCACCTCGCTGCTGCTGCTGCTGCTGCTGGCTGTTGGTGGCCAAACTCATTTTAACTATTCAGCCGGCAGTTCAAAGAGGGCGATAACTTTTGACCTGACATCTAAACAAAGAGAACCCACAGCTGGACCGTGTCCCAACAGAGAGAACAGACAGGTTTAAAAGAGACAAGTTCTGATTGGTCAACGCTTTTTGAAAGCGATCCTTGTTGGGAGCGTCAGTGTTTCATGAACGTGAACGTTTGGAAGCTTCAGTGGAAGATGAAAAGAGATCTGGAATCTGTTTTTGTGCAGATAATTGTTGCTCATGTTTGCAGGTGCGTCCTGATGATTTCCATTCAGCTCCGCCCCTCACCTGAAGTAGCTTCACACCTGCATGTGACCCGGTGGAGCTCCTCGCGGTACCGACTGCCCTCCAACAATACTCCAAGTTAACTCCTCATGACCCGCTCCCCCATTTCCAGACTGTTCTTGGGATTTTCATGAGTTCTTCCTCTACTTGAACTCATCCATGACATCCGACTGTGTTCACGCTGTTCAACATAAACATGGTTGCTGCCTGCAGCACATTAACAGTTTACATTGCCAGCAATGACTCGTTACTCCAGAATGGAACGCACCCCTGTGTTTCATGTGAAGCAGCAGCATTCAGCCGAGCGGAAACCACCAGGAAACCTTTTCACTGACTTCACTCCTCTGAGCGAGTTCAGCTGCAGGAGAGAGAAGCTGCTTCACCCTGCAGACGCTCCACCTGAATGTGAGTTTGGTTACAAACAGCACTCAGAGTAACTTCAGTGAAGTCAGCAGAGACGAGAGAGGAGCCGTGATTCACCGTTCTTTCTGTCTGCTGTGTTTTCAGCTTCACTCAGAGACAAAATGGCTTCCAGGTTTGAGGAGGATCTCTGCTGTCCGGTCTGTCAGGACGTCTTCAGAGAGCCTGTTGTTCTGTCCTGTAGCCACAGCTTCTGTAAAGACTGTCTGCAGAGCTGTTGGAGAGAGAAACAAACACAGGAGTGTCCAGTTTGTAAGACAATATCTTCAACAGCAGAACCGCCTGTCAGTCTGGTGCTGAAGAACCTGTGTGAGACCTTCTTGTTGGAGAGAGATCAGAGAGCTTCAGAGGACTTCTGCAGTCTGCACTCTGAGGAACTCAAACTCTTCTGTCTGGACCATCAGCAGCCGGTGTGTGTGTCGTCTGCAGAGACTCAGAAAAACACACCAACCACAGATTCAGACCCATCGATGAAGCTGCACGACAACACAAGAAGAAACTTGAAGAAACTCTGGAGCCTTTAAAGAAGAAGTTAAAGGTTTCTGAACAAGTCAAAGTGAAGTTTGATCAGACAGCAGAACACATGAAGGTCCAGGCCCGACACACAGAGAGGCAGATTAAGGATCAGTTTAAGAAGCTGCACCAGTTTCTAGCAGAGGAAGAGGAGGCCAGGATGGCTGCACTGAGGGAGGAAGAGGAGCAGAAGAGTCAGATGATGAAGGAGAAGATGGAGGCTCTGAGCAGAGAGATAGCAGCTCTTTCACACACAGTCAGAGCCACAGAGGAGCAGCTGAGAGCTGAAGACGTCTCATTCCTGCACAACTACAAGGCTGCAGTGGAAAGAGTCCAGCAGCGCCCCCTGCTGGAGGATCCACAGCTGCCCTCAGGAGCTCTGATAGACCAGGCCAAACACCTGGGCAACCTGAGCTTCAACATCTGGAACAAGATGAAGGACATGGTCTGCTACACTCCTGTGGTGGTCCAGAGGAAGGGACTCATGCAGACTGGATTATGGAGACTGATGTTCTACAAAGGTGAATACTCAGCACGATCGCTGCCGGACCTGCTCACTGTTCTGATGGGGCAGGAGAAGCTGCAGAGGATCAGAGTGATTCTGGACTGGACCGGAGGGAAGCTGTCGTTCTCTGATCCTGACACTGACACACGCATACACACCTTCACACACACTTTCACTGAGAGGATGTTCCCGTTCATCATCAGCGTGGACAAACTCCCTCTGAAGGTTCTGCCACGGAGGGTGTGTGTGGTGCTGGGACCAGGCGGCTGTGACTCGGGAGGGGAGGCGAGTGTCCAGCAGCCAGAAGGTTGTTGGTTCTGTCCCCGACTCCTGCAGTCTGCATGTCAGAGTGACTTTGGACAAGAAGCCCATGATGCTCCCGGTGTCTCCTCCATCGGTCTGTGAATGGGCGATCATGTAAATACAGCACAGTGAAAACAGTCTTAAAGCTCCTGCTGCGTCATTATTCCAAAGATATGTGTAAAGTAACCACAGCTGCATATTTAAAACGGAGATGAGTGGGAGTCTAAAGTGGCCTGAGAAGCAGACGGTCCATAAGTACCTCAGATCGTACTTCTGTGGAGTGCTGCTCTTATCTCCGGCACCGCCCTCAGTCCGTCTCCGGATCTGTTTCCACTCGCTCACTAATTCTCTCTGACTGGAGGATTTAAGAGATTCCTATCACTCCGCTGTTCCGTCTATCTTTCCATCTATTTCACGATAACGCTATCACTCTTCTCTGGTCGCGGTCTGAAGCTCAGATGATGGATCAGACTGTGGTGGACCCTGCAGGTCTGCAGCTGACTCTGACGGGGAGGTGAAAGAGTAAACCGTTGTTTTCCACATGACCTCTTTTTATCTCTCTCCCTCATCGTGTCTCACTTCCTCCTTTTCATTTCTCTTCCTCCGTCTGTTTGCCACCCACTCTCCTCCTGCTCCCGACCTCTCCGGATCTCAGATAGAACCGGGTCCCTCGGGTACAAAGTATTTTCTTCCATTACCCGTCCAGGACCTGGAACACAGCATCACTTCCTTCGATGCCGCCGTTATCTCTCCCTCAGATGGTTGTCTCACCTTCAAGATTGGAAACACGTCTCACAGGAATTACAACATTTTCTCGCTCAATCTCCGACTTTCCCCTTGCTCGCTCTCACCAAACATCCTTCACGAAACATCCTGGGCCAGTTTTACTGCTCAGAGGGAGTTTATTTTTTCTGTAGACGATTGAATGATGCGTTCTGCCTCAAACATGGTGTTTATGTCGTCACCAGAGAAGACCGACGAGTCCCGACTGTCCTGGACTGTCCAACATGGTCCCCCGACCTGGACCACGGTCCCCTGACCTGGACCACAGTCCCCCGACGTGGACCAGAGTCCCCCGACCTGGACCACAGTCCCCCGACGTGGACCACATCCCCCTGACCTGGACCACAGTCCCTGGACCACAGTCCCCCGACCTGGACCACAGTCCCCCGACCTGGACCACAGTCCCCTGACCTGGACCACAGTCCCCCGACCTGGACCACAGTCCCCCGACCTGGACCACAGTCCCCCGACCTGGACCGCAGTCCCCCGACCTGGACCGCAGTCCCCCGACCTGGACCGCAGTCCCCCGACCTGGACCGCAGTCTCCCGACCTGGACCGCAGTCCCCCGACCTGGACCGCAGTCCCCCGACCTGGACCGCAGTCTCCCGACCTGGACCGCAGTCCCCCGACCTGGACCGCAGTCCCCCGACCTGGACCGCAGTCCCCCGACCTGGACCGCAGTCTCCCGACCTGGACCACAGTCCCCCGACCTCGACCACAGTCCCCTGACCTGGACCACAGTCCCCCGACCTGGACCACTTGTGGAGTCCGTGCAGCTTGAGTACATGAAACAAACCAAAAACGGGAGATATTCTGAAATTCATGGACATTTTTCAAAGATGTGATTTTCAGATGACATCATTTGTATTGAAAACAAGATTTACTGCTCATTTAAAACAAAAACGAAACAGAATTATTTGGACCGGTGGTGTCAGACTTTTATTTTCGACCCTCCTGTAAATGTTTTAGTAGAATATAAAGTTGAGAATAATGTAAATAAGCCCTCTCCTGTCTCTCCCGTCCGTCCCGCTCCTGTCAGTACTCTGACTGAATGTGTACCTTCACCGACGCTGTGCTGGCTCCATGTAATTGAATGAGGGGATGTGATAAGTAAGTTAAGTCCATCAGCAGTGACACAGATGCAGGTTGTGACCACAGATCCAGTGAGACCCTCAGAGCCTGATTGCTCTGCGTCACTTCGGATGTAATGCTGGTCGTGACTTTTTCTTTCCTTCGTCTTCTTTCCAGCTCGTTTTCATCTCTCGCTGCTTTAGCCGACGCTTTCCTGCAGTTAGCTGTGACGGAGATGATTACAGAGGTTTTGACTGAAGTTCATGTGAAATTATTGCACCACATCCACGTTTGCATCCTCTGGTTTAGTGACTCTGGAGCGTCTTCCTCTCCGTCCCTCGGTCCCCGTCTTGCCAGAGGGCTGAAGGCAGCGATCTGGCAGACACCTCGTTAGATACATATCCCCGACTCAGAAACCTACAATACAGACGCACAGATTCCCAGTTGGGGAAGTCATTGCAATTCATTGAGGCCTGAAATTAATTTCATATGTCTTTACAAGAGAAGCCAGCGAGGCATCGGGGCAGAGAGCAGGGCTGAGAGGGATTCACTGACGTCCACGCATGGATAACAATGCTGATTCATAATCGTGCTAATATTGCTCTGTACTGTGTGTTGAAACAATATCATCCCACAAAAAATAAGCCTGAGCAAAACTTTGTAAGGCAGCACGATTAGCTCCACGGAGAGCCGCGCTGATGCAGTGTGGTTACGTCACACGAGCCGAGCAGAATACCTCTCGGTCCTGGTGGCCCGCGGGCTTTAGAGCACCGATGATGTGATCAGTGAGCCCGTCTGAGCGGAGCGGAGGACCCTCTGATGCTCCGTCCCTCCTCCTGCTCCCTGGTCCTGTTCCTGCTGTAGCTCGAGACGCCTGAATGTGCTCAGAAACAGTCTCAAAGTTTCCTGAACAACACTGATACTGCACAGCCGTGATCGAGTGTCTGAGAGGCTGCAGGAGATAGAAGTGAGACCTCATCTCTCATGACCCCGTGACCCCGTGACGTCATGACCCCGTGACCCCGTGACCCCGTGACCTCTCGGTGTCCTTCAGCTGTCTGCGTTATACGTCACAACAACATTCAGGATCTTATTAACGACCAGAAGGACAAGTGAGATTTTCTTTTCTGGTGATCCATTTTCTCTCATCTATTTTTGTTCAGTAGAGATTTCACTCAATTCCACACATCACATTTTTTTTTTCTCCTAGAGAAAAAACCTTCAATTTCAACTTGGTTCAGATTCGTGGTTTCACACCCTGAAAAAGAAATTCTCTTCTTTTCACAGATGGAAAGAAATAAGGACAATAATTATTCTGGCAAACCTTGAAACTTGAAACTAGATTTTCAATTTTGATCATCAAAATCAGAATCCGAGTCTGTGATTTCTCATTGAATTATTTTCTCTCCAACTCGACTATTTGCTACACGTCAGATAAGACACAAGTAGCTTAGCGTTAGCCTGAAGCTAACAAATGAACTCATCTTGCCAGAGATCCCAAATTTTCACTACTGCTGAGCTCTAAAGAGCAAAACTGAAGACTCTCCAGGAGACGTCGAGGAGCGGTCTGAGGTCTACATGTTTAAGAACGTCCACATGTGACCACATCGGCGACCTGGAACTGATCTCAGCCCTCAGAAAGACTCAGAGTCTCTACAACCCTACAGGAGATAATATCCATCATCATGTCTATATCTCCATAATATCTGCCGTTCGTTTCTGTTTGTCTGTAACAGAAACGCTGTGGATGATGTTCCTTCACTGTAAACTGTCAGATATATTCGCTCTGACAGTGTTTCTCCTGAGGACTAGTCTATTGTGTAATTATGTAGAATTGTATGTTATCATATGAGCATTATGGTGATTTCTATGAGGAAAGGGAACATGGTGAATAAAAAGAAACAACGGAGTGATGAATGAAACGTGTTCTTTGATCTGCTGAATAAAAAAAGTCTCAGGAGGACGCAGGAAGTTTTTACAGCAGAACTGCCTGAAATAAAGAGTCGTTTCTGGGGATTTGCCTTGTTGCTGTGTTTCCATTTGCAGCAGAGTAACTCCAGTGTAGTTTCATAATTAAAACGTCTGTACAGTTAAATCAGACCACCTGCTTTCCTGCAAGAGTAATTTAGGTTGGTTCTTTTCTGTTTCTGTCTTGATTAGTTTCAGTTGATTTTTAATTATTCCAACTTGTTCATTTTGTATTTTTCCACATTCGGTTGTACTGAGACTGATTTTATATCACTTATTGTTATTGTTGTCGTTTATTTTAAAGAAGAAACTTTAAATTCTAAACTTGGTTTCATCTCAGCTCACTCGTCTCCCCCCGAGCTCTGACGAACAGTTTAGTGAGAGGACGAGTCAGACTTCAGCTGTGAGGACAGACGTACACACAGACAGCAGATCAGACAGACGAGCCGCGTCAAGAAGTTACCAAGATATCAGCCTGGCCTGCTTGTTCTATTTATTCATTATGCTGGGATCATTAATGTGAGTGTACACTGATAAACTGTAATAGAGGAGCGTTCTTGCTGACAGCGCTGCGTCTCAGTTGGACGTGTATCTGCGCTCCGTTCCCTGAAGACTTCCTGTTCTGAGAACAGCTTGTCCCCGTTTTTTGTCCCGCAGTTACAATCCGGATACCAGATCTGACTGTACGCATGTTAATGAGAGTGTAATCTGAGAGAGAGACCTCGCTGTACATCATCATCATCATAATGCTTCATGTGCTCACGGCGGATCTATACAGGCCCGGTTATTAAAGCTGCGCTCGGGGTCGCGTGGCCGCCTGAGTAATCGACTGAAACAAAGGATTATTATCATTAACCTGATTGCATCAACAGGATAACATGCTATAGTGTTCTCTGTGTGTGTGTGTGTGTGCGCGTGTGTGTGTGCGCGTGTGTGTGTGTGTGTGTGTGTGTGTGTGTGTGTGTGTGTGTGTGTGAACAGTCAGTGTGAGCTCCACCTTCACTCTGAGTAACACCACCACACATCCATCACGGGGCCTCTGTGATGATCTCAGCCTCCACCTGCGGTCCAGAACCACATCACGTGGTGAGTGTGTGGAGCCAGTAACCAACCCAAACCCTCTTCTGTCGGGTGTGAAGCACTGTAAACAGCTGGATGCATTTGTGACATTATAAACATGAAGGTTTAATCACTTCATCTACGTCAGCCTTCATTAGACCTGAAAACAAACTCACTCATTAATATTCGTTTCTGCAACTTTGCGTTTCTTTCGGTTCGATTTCATTTAATGTTGTGTCATCATGTGCTCATGGTTTGGTTAGGCTGAGGCACAAGGAGCACCTGGTTAGGAAAAAAATCCCTTTTTGGCTTAAAAGACGTTTCTGTCGGCACAAACACGGCTGGAAAAAGTCGGAGGACGTCTTTAAAAACGCTGTCTTGAGCTGCAGCCCTCACACCTGCATGTGACTCCACCTCCCGACAGGAGAGTCCCGTCACACTGAAACCTGAACTGTGAATGTGATGCGACACACATTGTGCAAAAGTCAACAAGTCTCAGATAGGTTTGAATAAAAGCAGCAAACTCACATTTAAAATAATAATGTGCAGGTTGAGTCAAATGTAAGTGAAAGAACAGAAGCATCAGCAGCAACGCTCTTTATTCTGACAGTAATATTACAGAAGTGTTCCTGACCTCAGGCCAGCGCCTACAAACACTCAGCACATGATTAATGGGAGTCTGATACACTATCAGATCTGTTGTCAGCTCTCTGATGTTCCTCCAATCTGTGCTCTTTTATTTATTTATTTATTTATTTCATCTAAATGAAAGGAGAACAGTCTCCTCAGTCTTTCCAGCACTGTGGGTCAGATTCAGGCAGATTTGCTGCAGATATTCAGATGAATCCTCATATTTTTATTTGTACGTCGAATGTTCAGATTGCTGTTAAACACTCACATGATGGTTGTTGTGATTCAGATTCAGATTCAGATTCAGAATACTTTATTAATCCCCGGGGGGGAAATTGTTTTTGTTTGTTTTGCTGTGATGGAGAGCTGAACACTAATGTTCCATTGATTTTCCATAAATTACCTGTTAAAGAGCTGAAGTTGAAAACTTGATTCTTGTTAAATGAATTCCTGCTTCAGTTTAAATTCTGCATTAGAACCTAATTACCCGTCGGCCTGCGTGCTGCAGCCGAGCGCTGCACGCTGCGCCTGTCGTGGCATGATCGGGTCATTATGAAGACCAGATTAGACTGCAGGTTCAGGGTATTATGGGTATTAGTTTAAAAGCTCAGGTGTCGCACAACGTTGATCTGGGGTCAGCTTTTTAAATCCCTCCTATATCGTCGGGATTAAAGCCGTGGAAACTGAATAAATGTGTGTTCTGCTCTGAAGGGCGTCGCCATGACGGGGACCACATGCGTATTGTGTCGGCAGTGAAAAGCAATACGATGTAGGTCGCTTGTTTTCTGCCTCACAGCTGCTGTAAATGTGGAAAGAAGAATCTGTCTGATTCATCGTGAGGGAGCATGAATCTCTCTAACGCTGCTGATAATTCATGCAAAGGTGTAAAGATATTTCAGCGGTGGCCCGACTGACGGTCACTCAGAGATCTTTGTAGCTGTCATGGCTAAAAGCAGCTTCCTGTGACAGTAATACCACTTTCCAACATAAATTATCAGGTCTACAGGGGTTCTTTAACCAGTGACCCCATTCCAGCTTCCCTCGAGCAAGACTGTGATTTTTATCTGAAGCGTCACGTTGAACGTCTGACGTCACGTTTCACGTCACAGATTCACCAGAAACAGTTGTAACAGAAGAGAAAACAACAGCAGAGCCGCCGTGAAAGAAGCGTCTGTGAAACGGTGGATAACCTCCACAGCTCCCGCGCCATGACTCGTTCACTGTCAGAGCCATTCGGTCCCATAACATTTGGAAAGTCTAGAAGAGAGTCACGATTTAATTATTGAATCCCCATTCAAGTTAGCCGGGCGCTAAACCGCCAGCAATCCAGGTATTTTCACAGCCGGGAAGACCGTGTCCAGTCATAAAACCTCCTTGATAGACGCCATCCCAAAGCCCTTCTTTATTAACACGTCAGCACAGAGTGTTGGAAACGCATCATCACTCCCTGCAGCAGGATTCAGCGTGTTCATCCAGGTCTTACGTTCTGATCAAAGCCGAGCTGAGGTGATGGAAGTGAGACTTCTGACCAGTGGAAAACGGCTCTGACAATGAAAATTGTGAGAGCTGTAATTTATTGTCTTTGTGTCGGCAGCTTCAGTAAACTGCTTAGCGGCGTCTAATTACCTCTGCATGGTATTCCTTTTGATTTCTTTTATAATTCAAATAAGGCTTTACAAGTGAACCACTGGGACGTGACGTGCAGTCTGGTCCATCGTCCTGGAAGAACTGTTCACCGCGGGGGAAACAGGCAGCGACTGTCTGGATGGAGCCGGAGAGCTCGTTAGCGGTGCGGCATGAAGAGAGAAACCGAGGGAACATCTGCCTCCACAGAGAGAGAGGAGCTGAGGAGTAATACAGACTGGACCTGCTGAAGAACAGAACCGCTGCCAGAACCCGTCACACAAACATGCATAATAAAGCTGGACAGTCGAAACAAAACCATCATGTGATCATGTGATCACCTTTCTGTACGAATACATGAATCTGACTGTGACCACAGAAACGCAGCGGTCATCAGCGTGTTGATGCGTTCACAGCGTGGCGTCTCAGTCAGGAGAACAAAGAAACGGCAGCTCAGCACAAACGTTTTTTACAAGCTGAGACATTAAATCCTGAGTGTGAGCAGGACGTGACGCGGTGATCAGGTCCTGCACACACAAACATTTCACTGACATCACAACACTGAAATCTATCTGCTCCGGTCGCCATGATTTATCTCTTTAACACTGAAATCTGATCTATGACACAGCTGACATCATCTTTCAAGTTTTTGCATGTTGAATAAAAGATTTCAGCTGTGACGGAGCGTTGAGACTGAGCTGAGAGCAGACGAGCCTCCACAGACACGCCGTGTGAAGAGATGCTTCTTCTGAGAATCATCAGGATTTACATTGTTCGTTCACCTGATCAGGTGATCAATTAATTGAAGCTTGAAGTGTTCTTTGGCGTGCACATCATTCAGCATCCTGTGAGGAACTGCTGGCAGCTACTGTTGGTTTGGAAACAACATGGCGGCTCCTCCAGAGGTTAGCGTAGCTGCTGTAGCATCACCTCAGTCTGAGAGCGAGCTGGAGAGTTTACCTCAAACGTCCCGTCACTCTTCTCCACAGCGTTCAGTCAGACCGGCTCCACCTGTAGCAGCTCTGTCCTGTCGCTGATCTGATTGGTTGACCTCAGCCAGACAAACCAAGTGTTTTCTGTAGTGGCACCTGTTCAGGTTCTGGAAACCAGGTCAGCTCCTGTATGATGACTGGACCTGCCTTCTCCTTCAGAGCGTCTCAGCAGGTCCAGTGTCTGATCTACCAGCTAAATGATCCGTGTTTGTATCTGTACTTGGTAACTAACAGGAAGTAAACCAGAGGTGGGCGAGGCTAACTGGAAGTTGTTGCTGGATGCTTATTATCTATGAACTCTATTAGCAGAACAGCCTCAGAATGAAGCTTCAGATCGATGACTTTGATCAGATCAGAAGACTAAGAGAGAGAGAGAGAGAGAGAGAGAGTAGGTGTTTATGAACCTGAATGAATTCACTTCATAGTTACTTATAAAAGTCTTTCTTCTTCATTGGATCATCGGTTCAGGCGAGACTCTTTCTGATCCTCCATGAGTTCTTATATTTCTGTCTGAAAGCATCGACAGCAGTGTTGTTCATGGCCTCTGGCTCCGGGCTGGATCTCCTTCTGTAGGGCAGCGGTGAGGAATGTTAATGTGATAATTATTCATCCCCACAGGGCAAATTCCTCGACCGGGTCGACCGGCACCATCGAGCCAGCAGAGCTACAGTACAGTGTCGAGTCCAATGTCATCAGAGTGGAGCAGATGCCTGCTGACACCGGGTCAGAACCTCAGTTTAAAGTCCGACTCTCAGTCCAGCAGGCTTCTCCTTCCAGGGAGGACCGGGCTTATCTTAAAGCTAACTCAGCAGCAGCATCATCTATCAGGATCTGGTTTTACTGAAACAGGTGTTTGATCTGGTTCTGACTGGTTCCGCCTCTGGAACAAGGCTGGGCTGCTGCACGCTGTGTTCAGCAGCTCGTCTCTGACTGTCTGTTAACTCTGAACAGACGGACAGCGAGCTGCGTGGAGCTGAAGGGAGCTGCACATTCAGCTGAGAATAATAATAATAATCCCGGAGCTCCGTCACAGACAACCAACACACTGTCAGTGTTTCCACTTTGTCATTCATACGTTATTACAGAAATAGTGATGAACCTGGCTTAAATACAGTCAGCGGGGTGGTGGGGTGAGAGCGACAGCTTCATGTCCCCGCTGGACAGCAGGCTGAAGCTGCTGGCCGGGTCACATGGCTTCAGCCTGAAACACAGCAGGCAGAGACGAGCGAGCCTTCCCTCCACATCCTGCGGGCTCCCGAGGCTAACATCCAGCCTTCACACTCCACTTGCAGCCAGTGTGTGCGTGGCGTTGCCATGGCATCGGGCGGCAGGATGAAGGAATTCACCCGCCGTCGGTGGAAGTCTGCCTGGAGGCTCCTCAGGATTCTCTCATGCGTCACCCTCTGCAAGCTGCTTCTCTCCTCCTCTCCTCTCATGTCTTCTCTCGCTCGTTCACACCTTGACAGCTCACACTTTGCTGGTTAGCACAAAATTGTGCGTCTCCCTCCTCTCTTACACTTCCTCTCTCTCTGTCTTTTCTCACTTCCCACAGCTTCTCTCCTTCCTTCCCTTCACTCTCCATCGGTGTCACTTTCCCTCTGGCTTTTCCTCCCATTCATCTTTTTCCAAATTTAATTTTGCTCCTCTCTCCCTCAGCATCCTCCTTTTCCTCACAAGTCACACCTTCCATCAATCCATTCGTCAGTCCTCCGACTGCCCCGGCTTCTGATCCTTTCTCTCAGCCGCTGCACCTTCCTCCGTTATGCTATTCGTGCTGCCATCCCTCCCTCATTTTCTCCCGACCTACTCTTTCTCCCCCTCGCTCGCTATCTCAGCTGCCGCCTCCGGCCTCCTCTCATCACGGCTAACACCCGGCTGAGGGTAGGAAGGGACTGTCATGCAGCCAGGAGCAAAGGAACATGCCGCAGGAACAGAGATCATCAGAGGCATCATGGGAAAAGCACAGGGCATTCTCCCTGCGTGCTTCTGTGTTCTCCACCCTTCCTCCATCCTTTTCTCCTCGTTCTATCTTCATCTCCTTCCATTTCGTGATTTCTCAGTGTTAACCCCGTCTTTCTGTAGGAGTCTCTTCAGCAGCAGCGTGTGCTGTTATCTCAACATGTTGCCTTCCCACACGCGAAAACTCTTCTTCTAATAAAGTCATGAAATTTTCATTCCTACACACTGCCTGCAGAGAAATAACTGGGTTATCATTCAGGAGGGCGTCTGCAGCTCCACGCATTCTCTTGATTCTTAAACCAGATGAAGTGTGGATTTATCTACTCACAGTGGCGACGCTTTGTTTCCTCTGAAGGTGCGTTCACTGACCCCGGGGTCTTCAACATCCTCCACAAAGTGCTTTATGTTATAATAGTTCAGATATCAGGAATGAGCTGACGTGGTTCACTACTGTTATTAAATGAGGCGTCGTCCTTCAGTGTGCATGTAAAAGATCTTGAGAGAGAAGCTCCTGAACGCCTCATCAGTAGTCCCACCTTTACTTCTGTGACTTTGTGACATCACATGACATCACACAGTCACACATCTACATGATTTCTGCCGAGCAGACAGTTTTGTCAGGAACAGTTTCAGATTCAGCAGCTGCTCCGTGTTCACGTTGTGATGTTCAAAATGAATAATGAACCTGAAAATGAGCAGAATATTTTTCAGGTAGCTGCAACAAATATACAAAATAACACAAATTTAAATTAATTATATATATATTTGATTCCCATCTTCAGTCTGGAAATAACTAAATAAATTCAGTCTAAATAAAATCTGTGTAAAAGGAGCGAGAGGAGGCAGCCGGCGAGCCAGAGAGCTTTGTTTCGAGCTGATGTTTGTTTTAAATATGTTTGGGTCAGAACCTAACCAGAACAAAGGAAACATCAACAGAACTGTGGTTTACAGTTCTCCAGACGACCGGGTTCCAAACAGAACAGAGAGACGACACGAGCAGCGGCTGTGAGAAACGTCAGAGCTGAACTTTTCCCTAAAACCTTCGTCTTCCTGATTTTTTAGTGTTTATTATCGGACAGACGAGGTGATGAAAGAGGAGAGATCAGGGTGCAAGAACTGTCTTCAGGCAGAATCAGATGATGCATCACATGTAATTTTCAGACTGCTGTTTATCGTATCGCTCAGTGTTTGTGAGATCGTGTCCAACACACAGAAACACAGTGTGCAGATAACCATCAAGGAACCAGTCAGAGGCGAGAGTGAAGCAGCTGTCAGTGATGAAAACTGCTGAAGGTCAACAGAAACACCTGAACCTGAACCTGAACCTGAACCTCCGGCTGCAGACTGTGTGACTGTGTTATCTCATTATAACGTGAACGACTTTATGAACAATTGTTCTCAGAGGTTCTAACTTTAAGTTTTAAAAACATCCTGTGTGGATCGGGCTTGTTCCTCTGTCAGGTGCTGCAGCAGGAGGAGCTCCCTGCTGGTCTGAGAGACGAGAGCCGGCCGTCTGCTGAAAGGTTAAAGTTTCACTCGCAGCTGTATGATGAATCGCTCCGTCCTCCACACAGAGACTGAACACCTCCCTTCTCTCTTACAGTCACCTGCTGAAGAGTGTCGGCTAAATGTCACGAATTAAAAGTTCACGTCCACACCAACACCACCTGCTGTACCACCTTGGAGGTGTCTGGATACCTGACGGAGCACCATTAGGATGTAAAGGTCGCCTGAAGCACTGTGGCACCTCTGGGCCGAGCAGGAAACCAGGAAATATCAGCTCTTCTTCTGACATCATTGTTGACGGCGTCGGTACGTAAGTGTGCCTGAGTGAGAGGAAGGACGTTATAGATTACCTGATGGTCTGTCGGTCCAAAGAGCTCACGAGGAGTTTGATTATGAGGTAATTTTGTAAGTTGATTACAGTGTATTGTGTAGTCTGATTACAGGCTGGTTATAGGTTCCTTTCTCCCTTTAACAAAGTGCAACAATTCACACTAAAACTCTGGTGGCCTTCTCTTTTCAGGTGGGCTTTAAAATTAAAAAACTTCAGGAAGGGAGGTGAGCTTTGGATCAGGAGCAGAGTGGTGGTTCTGACTGAGCGTGGAAAAGGACTTTACACTGGATCTAACAGCTGAGCTGCTGCTGCTGTTGTGGTGGTTCTGGTTCTGGTGGTGGTGCTGGATATCATCTGAATACTGTTTGATAACTCGCTGGTTGTAACAGCAGTAAGAAGCGCCTCCACTTCCCTCCAAACACACAACTTGTACAGCGACGTGCTGTTTCTGGGATGTAATAAAGCCTGACTCCCTGTGATGCTGCTCAGAGCTCCTTTAAAGGTGGTCACAGTCCTCCAGCGACCCTCATATCCTGAGATAACCGCTGATGCAGACTGACCCCCCGGCTGTGTTACACGGGCCATTCCTCCGCTCGCCTCTAATTTACTGCTTATCTGGTCTCCAGTGAAGCTCCATGTGTCTGCGAGCTGTCCCGTATCTGTTAGCTAGCTAACAGGCGGCGCACGAGGAGGTGGAGATAAGATGCATGGCCCCCTGGGGAGCGTCCTAATCGGCGTGGCTGGCCTTTCGCACACCACTCGTGTGTTTGTGCATGTGTGTGTGCACAACCCTCATTTGACCACATGGCCTTTAGGTGTTGGTGTGTGTGTGTGTGTGTGTGTGCTCATCGAACACGGCGGTGTCAGCAGGCTGTATCAGGGTGTCTGCCCTGCATCAGATAGATCTGGCTTCGGGTCAAAGCACCAGCTGATCTCACTGCTTTCACTCTGTTTGTGTTGTTTAGAGACACAGTGTGGACAGTCGTCACTAACATTGATTTATTACCCAGAGTGCCGTGCTTGGCTGCCACGCTGCATCCCTTAAACAGGATATCAGTTTATTGTTCCTCCTCTCTATTGGATTTCATGGCATTTTATTTTCACTACATTCGATGGATCCATGCGGAGAAAGAGAGAATAAATCAATAAGAGAGAATCACACTGCAGTTGAACACACTCAGAGGTTTCCACAGCAAAGCAAGTCAAAGAAAATTCTTCAACGCTGAGCAGAATTTATTCTCTCTTCATTGTTGTTCTGTCAAACTAACCTGCAAGTACCAAACAAAAGGTGACGACCCCAGTGAGAAGCTGGTTTCCGTCTCTTCATAGTTTCTAATATACGGAGTTTGAATGATGTCTGAGCAGAATGGTGTTTCATTCAGGATGTTGTTCCAAGGTTTTTCTGATGAGTAATCTCTCCGCTGAGAGTCACACTCAGACTCTGATGGAGGAATTCACTCTACGCTTTATAGTCGAGGGACGACAGACGATGTGACTCAGACCATTAATGACAGACGAGAACTTAGAGGTTCTGATGATACCTTCTCCCGGCGCGTCGTTAGACCCGATGTTTTGGGAATAGTTCCGGATCTCTGTGCCTTAAAAACTAAAAATAATAATTGCCTAATGATGAAAACAGCCCCAGAGGTTTGTATGTGGTTTGATGTCCAGCAGCCACAAATGCAACATTGTCACCAGAAGCTGACCTGCTTTCCTTATGACATAAGTCCATATATGGGCAGAGTCAGAATAATGTGTTGCACAGTCAACATCAGCGTTGTTCTTTCCTCCTCTAAGTGTCGCTGAGAGCCGTCTGTTAGCCTGCTGTTTAGTTCTTTGAAAAAAAAGTTGCAGCCAAAGGAAGAAGACGTGGAGAGTGAGACATCATCTCCTCCAGCCGCTGATAATACCTCCATCAGCTCAGGTTCCTGAAACATTGAATTGTGGTCATGGGTGTAGTCTAGGGTTAGAGTTAGGGAGGAAAATTAGCTTTATTTGTGATTAAAATATGACGATGAGGACCCAACGATTGGCCTTCCTTTCCTTCTCAAACAATGTTGAAATTGCATGCAGCCTGATTTTCAACATTTCCCGGGGGAGAAACCCCGCTGTAAAAAGACTCTGCGGGCAGTGATGCCAGTAACACGTTATTAAGTTACTTACTTAGTAACACGTTACTCTAATCTGACCACTTTCTTCAGTAACTAGTAATCTAACGCATTAATATTTCCAAACCAGTAATCACATTAAAGTTACTTATTCAAGTCACTGTGCGTCACTATTATTTTTGTCATTTTCCTCAGTAAGAATATATATTTTTGCTTTCTTCTTGTCTCGGGGAGTGATGTCACGTATGTGTCAAATCACGTTTTCAGCACGAGGACACTCACATGTAACACCACGCAGAGACACAAACACAAACAACAATGCAGGGAGGAGAGAGATGCGCGTGTTCTAGCTGGAAATACAGTCATTATTTTGACTTTGTGTCAGCTAAAGATGAGAATATTAAGGTTGGTTGTACACTCTGTGCTGGTGACACAGTGCTATCAAGCTTCAAAAACAAGACGTCAGATCTGAAGAAACATTTGAAGTGGCAGCACAGTTCAGTTTACAGAGCGAGTCCCACCAGGTGGTGTTCAGCAGAGAGCTGCAAGCAAAGCCACGGCCTCGACTTCTGCAGGAGGTCGACACCTCCCAAACAACAAAAGCTGGACTTCGATGCAAAACAAGTAGTGACGCCCCTGCATTCTCCCACAAAGCCGTGTTAACAAACCTGGATATTAATGATTATTAATTGTCCTTTGTGTGACGTTGAGAGTCACTGAGGACGGACTGAATCGTCCTCTTTGGCTGCAGATGTACCTGACGCTGGTGATGTCTGGAGGACAGTCTTCATGAAAAGGTCAAAATACAGGCGACACTGAGAGAAATGAGACAGAACCAGCAGGAAGACGCTCCGTCACTGAGCTGAACAGCGGTTAGAGACCAGAGTCAGAGGTGCTGGTCCAGATGTAGGGAGGAGTGTTCAGAGTCCCTGCTGCTGTCAGCTGGATCAGAACACTGTCTTCACATGAACACGGTTATTAAATGAATCTAACCAGAAAATGTTGCTTTGAGATTTGTCATGCAACGGTTCAAGAGCAGTTCAGGAAAACTCAAGAAGCAAGAATTTGGATGGTCCTCCTCAGACCTCAGGTTGTTGTTGAGATCTGTGCTGGAGGTGACGGGTCAGAGAAAAGGATTCCTGTTAATCCCTCACAGAAAACTCGGTTTAATATTAGTCTAGTTTAAATGTCACAGTGTGATGTCCCAGAAGCTTCCATCTTTACCTGCAAGCAGAAAACAACAGATCAATCAGAGCACAGCAGGATGAAGACTCTCCACACATGAACACGAGGAAGTCCAGGCAGAGCTGAAGACTTCGTCCACTGAAGAGGAAGAAGCAGCTCGTGTTTGATTTACAGCTTCATGAATCAGTTCCTCGTGAAGCCTCGGTGCATTTAGAGGCTCGTTTTAAAGAATAAACAGCAGATTTATATACATTACATTTCTACACATTAGTTCCTCTGTTTCCCCTCTGAGGACTGTGTGATGTCACCGGTCCTTCAGTCACGTCTCCTTCACCTGAACCTGGAATGGCTGCCTGTTGTCTCTGAGTGGATTGAAGGGATGATTGCTGTCATCCTGAATGTGAGCGCTGAGTGTGACGCTCTGATGTTTCAGTCTGAGAGCGTTTCTGTCCCCGCATACTTCAGTTCAGGAGGAAGCTGCAACACTGATTGTTTCAGTGAACTGTTCCTTTAGGTGAAACCTTCAGCACAGTTAATATCAAAATGCTTCAGAGCGACTCCACTTCATGAACAATATGCTGCTTTCACACAATTCAAAAGGACAAAAGAAAGTTTCATCTCAGAGGAAACAGATTAGAGGAGGTCAGACCTCTCTGTTTCCACTTCAGGCTCTCGTTACATTTTCTTTCTAAGAAAACAGAGACGTAAATGTGATGTGAATACAAATGTTTGACAAAAACACAAACTGTGACGCTGCTCAGGCCCTCAGCTGACGGAGGTGTTGGTCCTGCTGGGACTGACGGGGTTAAAGACATCAACTATCCTGTGACGTCATGAGAGCCAGCAGATCTACGTCTGACACGTCCGTCTTTTAACAAGGTTTCTGTCTCACTGTGCTGCAGCCTCTTAACACCTCACACACACACACACACACACACACACACACACACACACACACAGACACACACACACACACACACACACACACACACACACACACACACACTGAGTGGTTTCAGTATTTCAGGGTTCACACTGAAGATTCAATAAATAACAAAGCTCCTTCTCTGTTTCTCCATCTTTTCTTTCTTCCTTGTTTGTCACTTTGCACCTCCACCTCCTCCTCGTTCTCCTTCTCTTCCTCCTCCTCCTCCTCCTCCTCCTCCTCGTTCTCCTCCTCCTCCTCGTTCTCCTCCACCTCCTCCACCTCCTCCTCGTTCTCCTCCTCCTCCTGCTCCTTCTCCTCCATCTCCTCCTCCTCCTCCTCGTTCTCCTCCTCCTCCTCCTCCTCCTCCTGCTCCTTCTCCTCCACCTCCTCCACCTCCTCCTCCTCCTCCTCCTCCTCCTCCTCCTCCTCCTCGTTCTCCTCCTCCTCCACCTGCTCCTCCTCCTCCTCCTCCCTCTGACACATATTGGCAGTGTTGGTCTGTGAAGTCACAAACAACAACAGGTATGTGGTGGGGGTTGCCATGGCGACAGACTGAGCCCTGCTGCAGCAGGTGTGATGTCAGCCGTTCCCTCTCTCCTCCCCTTTAACAGTAGCGGGATTACAAATGTGTTTGTTTCTGGTGCAAAGTAACTGAGTATACTTTTACTCAGTTCTGTACTTCAGTACTTTATTTCTCTTCTCGTGCTTCTTTACACTTTTATTTTCCTACGTTTCAGAGAGAAACATGTTCTATTTACTGACAGGTGTACTGTTGCATAAAACCAATCTGTTCTGGTTGTTCCGGTTGTTCTGATTGTTTTGTTTGTTCCGGTTGTTCCAGTTGTTCCGGTTGTTCCAGTTGTTACAGTTTTTCTGGTCGTTTTGTTTGTTCCGGTTGTTCTGGTTGTTTGTTTATCCCATTCGTTCCAGTTATTCCGGTTGTTCTGTTTGTTCTGGTTGTTTTTTTTGTTCTGGTTGTTTTTTTTTGTTCCGGTTGTTCCAGTTGTTCTGGTTGTTCCGGTTGTTTTGTTTGTTCCATTTGTTCCGGTTGTTCTGATTGTTTTGTTTATTCCGGTTGTTCCAGTTGTTCCGGTTGTTCCGGTTGTTACAGTTGTTCTGGTTGTTTTGTTTGTTCTGGTTGTTCTGGTTGTTTTTTTTGTTCTGGTTGTTTTTTTTTGTTCCGTTTGTTGCAGTTGTTCTGGTCATTCTGTTTGTTCTGTTTGTTCCGGTTGTTCCATTTGTTTCAATTGTTCCCGTTGTTTTGTTTATTCCGGTTGTTCCGTTTGTTCTGGTTGTTCCGGTTGTTTTGTTTGTTTTGTTTATTCTGGTTGTTCCGGTTGTTCTGGTTGTTCCGGTTGTTTTGTTTGTTTTGTTTGTTCCGGTTGTTCCGGTTGTTCTGGTTGTTCCGGTTGTTTTGTTTGTTTTGTTTATTCTGGTTGTTCCGGTTGTTCTGGTTGTTCCGGTTGTTTTGTTTGTTTTGTTTGTTCCATTTGTTCCGGTTGTTCTGATTGTTTTGTTTGTTCCGGTTGTTCCAGTTGTTCCGGTTGTTCTGTTTGTTCCGGTTGTTCTGGTTGTTCTGGTTGTTTTGTTTGTTCTGGTTGTTCCGGTTGTTTTGTTTGTTTTGTTTGTTCTGGTTGTTCCGGTTGTTTTGTTTGTTCCGGTTGTTCTGGAACAAACAAAACATAAATTGTTTTGTTTGTTCCGGTTGTTCCGGTAGTTCTGGTTGTTCTGGTTGAGTGTAGATGTGTGTAGTTGTACTTGTGTACTTTTACTGAAGCAGGATTTCAGACGAAGGACTTTAACTGGTAATGGGGCATTTTACATGTTGCATCGAGCCTGAATACTTCCTCGTCTCCTGGCGGTGCCGTAAAAGCCTCCTGAGCTGCAGTATTACTCACTTGTTCACCTTTAAATGAGGCAATAAGTCAGAGATAAAGCACACAGAGCGGCTGAGCTTGTCTTGTTCATTATTAAGGTGAAAATAAAAGCGTTTCTTCGCTGAACGATTATGGCAGGAGGACGGGACACTCGCAGGGTTTCTGTCCCCGACACTCCACTGAGTTATTGCTCTGTCATAAATTGATTAACGTTTCAAAAGAGCCCGTTAAGGACTGTAGCTCAGCGGGCGTGAGAGGCTCCCTGTGTGATGTGATCATTAATTTGTATTACAGAGATCCTCAAATGCCGATAATTCCCCCACTGTTGTTTTTTGACAGTGAACTCACAGGCGATCATAAATCATACTTTTGGTGCACGAAGCAGTACAAGATGTCTCGTCCAAAAGCAATTCATCATGTTAATAAATGTGTCACCGCCGTGCTCTTTTATATTCTTTCTTTTCCTCTCGCGGAACTCAAAGATGGAGGAGTTCATCTGGCGACGTGAGATTTAAAGCGCTCGGATTAAAATGAACAGGAGAAATGAAGTCGGTAACTTTCAGGCTGACTTTGTTCCTCTCAGATGAGTTCATGGACGCGATGGAAGCAGATTTTCGGAGGATCTGCGGCTTTGCCTCTCCGGTCCGGGCGGCTCCACCAGCGCGCAGCAGTCTCAAGTCATAATTACAATTTTTCTGTCGGACCAGCTGCCAGAATAAAATGTTGGCATTTGACAAGACAGCTGCCGAGTCAGAGCCAGAAACCACTGGATGTTTGTGATGAGACGTCTGAACATCTTCTAGCTGCGTTTGTGATGACAGAACCAAGTGACATGGTACCAGAACCAGATCATTACCGTTGGACAGCACTGAGCAGGCAGGATGGCCGTGTGCCTCACAGAGACACTGGTTCTGCAGTGGGGTCTTTATACGACGTTGGAAACAACACGATCGTCAGAATAAATGTCGGATGCACAAACCTGCAAACTTCATGTTGGAAATATTAAAACCTTTTTTTACGCTCAGCTTCAGTCTCGTGTTGTGAAAATGCTTCCTTTGGTTCGGGGAGGTTTAGGAAAAGATAGACTACATTTGGTTTATTGTTACGTTCTTCTCAGATCCGTACAGTCGAAGCAGAGAAGTCTCTTTGCTTCAGTGCTCTGAATAGGATGGTGGTATTTGGTGGCTCAGCGTCAGGCCAACAGTGCTTTTCATTTCCACTCTTCTTTTTCTTTTCCACTTCCAGTGAAGCCGTCTCCTGCTGCAGCTTTGGCCGCTGTGACTGACTGAAGGTTAAGTGACTTCCTCAAGGTCGGCAGAAACTACTTATTCAATTTGCTGTGCCAGATTTCTCCATCAGCCTGCGGATCAAACTGGTATCACAGCTGTCATTTCATTCCACTGTGACATGCTACCTGATCACATCCTGTAATGCATTAAGTGACAGTGCTGCTGTCTGCTGGTTACAACTTCCCCTGTGCCGCCTCTCTAACAGGCTGCAGGAGCAGCATCACCTGGAGGCGTAGTGTTGAGAAGAAAGCTGATATCCTGCCGCCCGCCATCGCTCATAAACAGGAGCGGCAACAACACTCAGCCTGTTTCCTGCCAACTCGTCAGCTCAGCGGCTTGTTTTATTTCCTGTTCGATGTCTCTTCCACCAGCAGAAGATTCAGAGGTGGTAAAATGTCTGAGACTTGTTTCTTTTTCACAGCCAGAAAACTTTACTCTTTGGTTCGGTGTTACAGCTCTCATCAATTTGATTTCCAGCAGCTGCAGGCGGCTGTGATGAACTCACTGTATCCGGCCTGGTTAGCAGCTCGCTGGAGAACAGATGAAACATTAGACTCTTTTTACACGACGCGATAACAATGTTTACTGTCACTGTGTGAGATGGTCTCATCAAACTGCGTCAGACTACAAGATCAACTTCAGTCTGTCATTAATGGTGAATCAAGTCAGCAGGGGAGAATGACAGACAGCAGATACTTCTGAGAGGAATCTGTGAAGACTTGACTCTGTGGCGACGTTCAAGTGTTTATTAAGATCACATGTCTCAGCCATCTTTATTTTTCTGGACTTTCTGTAACATCACGGCCGGTCCTCCACCAGTGCAGGAGGAAGTGCTGTTTGGTAGCTATAGAAACACCACAAGAAGAAGAACATGTCAGTAGCGAGCGAACAGCAGCAACAAGTTTCATCGTCTCCGCAGCTCAGACTCACAGGAACAGGTTGTATTTGATCCGATGTGCAGAAACAGCAGGAACGCATGAATTATCAGATCACAAGGTGGAATTTATTTAGTATTTATTTTTACTATGAAAACAAGAGAAAAACCCTTTTTGAGGTGTGTGTTATTCTGAAGGAGTGACTTCATGTCCAGCTGCTTTACATCCAGCACGGCTGCTGAACGGGCGACTGGCGCTACAGTCACACCGCTGGATGTTTTTAAGGACACATGAAGACATTTATAGACGTTTAGTGGCGAAAATTCAACCTACATAAATATAATGCTGCAACATACAGAAACATTCAGTCTGAACTCTTCTGTGGTTTTGCACAAACGTGCTCAGCTAACATTTAGTCTGATGGTCGGGTTGAGCTTCCCTGAGATCAGATATGTGAGCTGCTGCAGACAAACAGACCCGGAGTCAGCAGCAGTCAGACGGAGCAGATGGTCGTCACAACACTCACACCCATTATTATTCACTGTCAGCCTCACTGGCAGCGTCTGCACTCATCAGGAGACTGTCCAGCATCCAAACGTCACCACACATTGAAGTTTATCTCGTTTGTTAAAGTGTCCCTGCAGACTGATGATCCACCAGTGGATGTGTAGCTGACTTCGACAGTAGAAGGCTGTTTTTCGATGCACGAGTTGTGTGGCACCACAAACAGTCTGCAGCTGATCTGATGTCGTACTCTGCAAACACAGAGACCGGATTTTAATGTGAAGCCTGAGACATCGTGTGTCCTGCAGTCAAACCTGTGAAAAGAAAAATATGTATCTGAATATATTGATCATATATTCTGGATGTTTTAACGAGACAGGAGGAGTGAGTGCCTTTTTAAGGATTTTTATGCCACAATTATACTTTATCATAATTTGTATGTATACTGTTACACATGTGTGGATCTTTAAGCACAGTATGTGGTGTTTAACAGGCTCTACAGGCAATGCACTGATCAGATGTCAGCCACAGAACCAGCCTGCACATTAATGCAGTAATAATTTCATAACGTAACATTTATAATATGTCTCAGTAACCATCCAGTCGATTTGTTTTAGGCTTTGTCTTCCGTGTCAGCAGCCTTGAAGGATCACAGTGACCTCATTTCTTAACAATACACCTGCGAACCAAACAGTAATCTTCTGGGCGGCTGCAGAGACATTCAGGGAAGTCACTGTGAATGGAAGGACTGTGACCTGCACACTTCTTCCTCCCGCTGCTTCTCTCCTCCCATGTACCCTTCCAACGCTGTCACATTTGCAACAGAAGCTATAATCATCGTCAGCAGCAGCCGCGGTATTCTAACCAGATGATTATCACTCTGTCTTTCTAATATTGTATTTAAATGTTGGAGCGGGTGCCCTGCAATTAAAGCCTGCCCATGTAGGATTATTCAGAATAAGTCAGATGAATTGTGTGAATAGCGGTGACGTGCCGCCGCCTCTGTGCTCCTTTCTAAAGGCTTATTTCATTTCCCCTCGCTGTGGCATTCAGCGCCTGACGTCTCGGTGGGCCGCGGGTGGGAGGTTTTCATATTTATCAGGGATTTAAGGCAGGAAAGAGGAACTAAATTAGCAAATGAAAGGACAAAGCACATCAGTTTTTCTCTCTGATATAAGTATTTTTCAGGGCATTAGAATGAGGCATGTCGGCGATTATCACTGCAGTTTATGGAATTAAAAAAATCACAAACCCTTGATCCTCAATTATGGAAAAGAGGAGCGAACCATCGATGAACCAGCAGAGAGAACCTCGCGCTGTAAATCCTCATCGTGGTGATAACGCAAAGTAACGATGACGCTCGGAGGTTAATATAGACTCGACAAACATAGCTGCTCTCTTCACATCTCTGAGCACGGTGAGAAAAACATTTTGTCTCCACAGTTTGTGAATGTATAGTTAATGAATGGAACTATTGTAATTAAAGTCATGGAGGCAGCGTGGGCGGATCTGAACATGAGAGGCTCAGTGTGCTTCAAATTATCTTCATATTGTCATTCTGACATTTTTAAAGAACTGTTCCTTCCTGAAGTGTCAGTGTTAGTTTCACATGTGGAAGTTCTCCCTCCGGACTCCACCGGGTCGGTTCTGTGTGCGCTGTTGTTTTGTCTCACTGGGAGCATTTCAGCAGCAGAACCTCACGCAGGAAGCTACGTAGTTAAATCATTGGGTTATTTGTCTGTTTTAAGTGTTTCCGGTTAATATTTCAGACTGTTGTGCTGTAGATCTGCACACAGATCTCTCTGCTTCGCTCTGTGCAGACTGACCCGTCTGCTTCCATCAAAAATAGACTTGGAGCTTGTTCCCTGCAGAGCAGAGCAGAGCAGAGCAGAGAGGAGAGGAGACAGAACTGTAACATGCCCGGGTCCAGCTGTTGAAAACATGGACATTGTCTACTGCGGCCCGCTTCAGACGGACCGGTCCAGTGGATCCACTTGTGGAGCAAGTCTGCACCGCAATCAAATGTAATTAATGGAAAAAGTGTGGCGCACTGAAGTACAAAATGTTTTACACACAGAAAGAGAAAGCACACACCAGGCGAGCCTCAACACAGGAGAGAAATGCTTTGCTGCCGACACGTTTCTGGTTTGCTGCTCTTTAGATTTTGCTACCTGACTTCCTCCTCCCATCGTAAATACTGCAGACACCAGAGGTCGCTGAGTAAACCATAAGCTGCTGGCACCGTTATGGCCTGTTTTAGACCAGAACAGATCAAATATTTCTATTCTTTTAACATGGTCTGTGTATTCAGCTGCAGTGAAGAGGAGGAACAGCTGATCTGTGCCTCTTCTTCAGCTGTTTCCCTCCAGATGATTTCCTCAGCGTGACCGTGCACTCTCCTTTATCTATTCTTCTCTCTGTAAGACACAGCTGTGGAGGGAGAGAGACAGGAAGTGCTGTGTCTTCAGGTGTGTGATGATGGACCGTCCATCAGCAGCAGCAGCAGCAGCAGCAGCTCAGCACCGAGCTTTAGAGACCAGCACCATCTGGCTGAGTGTCGCTGCCACACAATGGATGATGGAGCTCTGCAGCACCGCTCGCCTGCCTGCTTCTCAAACCCTGACAGCACGTGCAGGACAGCGTCCTCACGGACGGTAACGGTGGGAGTTCCTACAACAACGCCGACATCGCACCAGAGGTGAACATGAGGCTGTGGAGCTGGTTGGGAAGCCGCAAGTCTCTTCTTGATATCGTGTGTTTCGTTTCCAGCGTGGCTGCAGGGAGGCCCTGAGCAGGAGGATGTCTGATTACACTGCGTGCTGCGCTAAGACAGGGACACCTGTACATCACAGACACCTGCAGTTCATGGGAGAAACTCTATCAACTTTCATTTGGTGCAGATTTTGTGCCATTTGGGTCCAACAACTTCTTCATACTCCCTCCACCCGCTTAATAAGCTGAAGAGTATGATGTCACTGTTTTTCTCTGGTGGAGGAGGGGCAGAGAGGAAACTAGTGGACGCTGGAATACGAGGAACAACTGGCCATGGACTGACTGTGAAGCTGTCGGCGCCTCAGCGATCGGCTGCGTGCAGAGACCGAATGTCACTGCGTTGTAACCATACGTACGTGTTTCTGCCGTCGTTAGAGCCCGAGCAGGATCTCACATGTTTGTGAACAGATACTGTGTATCTGTGTACAGTTTATATATATTATATACACACGTATATATTTCTATTCCTACAGTGTTTTGTATATTTATTTACTTGTATGTATTTTACTGTATATGTGTGTAACAGTGCTGTCTGTGACATGGAGCTGCAATTTCCCGGAGAGAACCTCCCAGAAGGATCAATAAAGTCGTCTAAGTCTAACAGGTGCAGCCGACTGTTTGACAGGTTCACCATTTTATGAATGCTAACATCCATACATACATACACAAAGTCCAGCTGAGGCTGATGTTGAGGCTGATTTGTGTCACCTGCTCCTGATTATCATCCTCTGTGTATTTAACGTTACATGTCCGTACTAAGTTTAGTTTTTGATATTGTCTTACTTAATAATGATAATAAATGTAATTAATTATCACTTACGTATTTGTGGTAGTCAGTTTGTCAGCTACTAACATGATTCGATGGAGACGAGGCTGATAACTTTGGTTTCAATCCAACAACCACACGCTGCTCTGATCATCACACGTCCTCCTGATCTCTGCACGTCTCGCTGCTGCAGTAAACACGGTTCAGCTGAAGCATCGCAGCCTTTTGTTCTATTATGATGTTTCCTCTCTGCTACAACACTTAGAAGCCCCTTTTAGATAGAAAAGGTGGCACATTTGCAGCCAAGTAAAGGCAGCAATGTGCCACCTTGTTTTTCTAAAAGGGAGGTGTAATATTCCTTCTTTTCCAAAAAGCCTCCACTGGGGAAGGCGTGAACATGTGATGTGACTCTTCAAAATAAGAGCTTTACATTGCACCCCATTGGAGTTTAGAACTGGGTTCTTAGCGGGGGGCTTTTAATTTGAAAGTAGCGACCGTTAGCAGCTAGCCGCTACAACAACAAGCGGACAATGAAGACAGCTACAGAGACCGAGGAGACGCTGCATCTCCTGGATCTCAGCGGCTGTCCAGTTGCTCATCTTGACGTCTGCGGATGAAGTGATGGACTGACTGCTGTGATCAGCTGTTTCCTGGTTTTAAACTCCCCGGCTGTGGGGCGCACAACAGCGCAGGTCATCGACACCTCCACCCATCTCACGCAACTGCCGACACATCGACGACTTGGATTTACAACAGTGGAGGTGGAACAAGTGGACCCTCTGAGGCGTCACATTGGCGGACCAAAACAGAACCCCAATATACCGTCTTCTGTCTAAATCCACGGACCGAGCCGCAAACAGGACGGCCACAGTGTCGGTTTGCTGCCCAGGATAAAAACAGCTATATTTTCCTTCTACTTCCAACATCAGTGTGTTCAGTGATTTCCTTCATGCAGCAGGAGTTTCAAGGAATGAGACTGAAAAGTGACAAACAGGATAATAAACGTAATCACACACGTCTGAATGACAACAGCAGGTTTGACAGCAGGACTGTCGTTGACCTTTTGTGCTGGTGTTCAGAAAACTCGGCCCGCCGACTGGATATAAGGTTCAATAACGGCCCTGGTGCTTATCTTCACACCGCAGAGTCTCAGCATCAGATATCATATGATCGCAGGAGCTCCATCCAGTCAATATCTTGAAAAGCATTACACTCTAACCTTCTCTCTGGTTCAGGCTTTTACTGTGAAATTGACCTTTTTATGGTTGTAAAATTAAGTATTTCTAAGAACAAATCCATGGCTGACATTTGTTTGGCTGCAGAGAATCAATATCTGATACCTGGAATGACCCGAACGACTGCAGGTTAACATCACAGGCTGCCAGATAATGCTGGAAATCTCAATTTAATCTCACATTCAAAGCAGCGCTGCTAAGTGGAGTGAGTGTTTCACGTGTTTATCTGAGAGGTCAGTTTCCCTCTTCAGTCACACAAACAGCTGCAGCTGAAAGTCGAGTGTGTTCTCAAAGGCTCAAAGAAACCAGAAACATGTCACTCTGTATCTGCGCGTGGCCTCTAACGAGCCTGGCCTCTCTTTAAACTGGCTTTAAAAAATCCAGAGTAACCAAAAGTGATGACAAAACTAACGTGTTGAAGGTTTTAACTCGGTACCGATCCGTCCCCGAGCTTCAGTTTTAAAGCGAGTCCTGTTTGTTACGCTGCCGGCCCTCGTTGAGAAGTATGAAGTCAACTTCACAGTTCATGCCCACATATGAATGTCATACAGTTTTTGTGGGGACATTATTTTAATCCACAAAAAAACATTTATGATGGTAATTTACCAAAATCCATGTTGTAGCAGAACGTGACACCAGCGACAGCGGAGAGTCAGTTTACTGCCAACCTCTAAACTGAGGTAAGAAAGGATGAACGGACAGAAAAGTCTGTTCACATCTTTCACATGTGTTTTCTCCTCCTCCACCTGGACCTGAGACGGTTCAGAACCAGCATCTTTACTTTCCGTTTGTACAAGCAACAATATGGATTGATTTGCTGTCGTGAAGGAGAGATTCAGCAGAGTTTATCATCATCATGACCGTGATGCCAAAGATAGCTGTTGGTCCATTTCGCTCTTATTTCATTATTCATAACACTTTAGTTTTCTCCTTTACCTGCGACTCACTGTATAATTCAGCTGTAGGCTTTGGAGAAGAATCAGCAAACCTGTGGGGCCCTGGAAACAAACAGAAACATGCAAACAAAGGAGACAGAAATGATATTTATATTGTAAAATAAATCTATATTAATTCAGGACACGTAGCTTCTCAGCACTCTAAATGTTTTGTGTTGCAGCAGACAGCTGTCCTCCAGATGTGTACATAAATCAGAGGGTGTGCTCGTCTCGTTTCAGTCCGGATAAATAAACTCCTCGTGCAGGAAGCTGGCAGCGGTGCCGTGGAAGTCCCTGATGAGCATGTGTTGCTAATTACAGCAGGGGCTCAGGGATTTCACATGGACATGTAACATAAACTCCCCGGCATTGTATGGATGACTCAACATCTCCAATCAGCCCCTCCTCATTAAAAATGTGGATTATGAGGGATTATACACGGTCCAAACCTCATCAGGGGCCGGGACTGTTCTCAGAGCCGCAGCGGAACAAGCAGCCTGAACCGCTGCACATTACAGTCAGAACTGCTTTAAATCCCAGTAGAACCATGTAATGCCAATTAGCCCATTTTAAAATGGGTCCACTGTTAAGAAAACCAACTTTAACTCATAATGGGTCACTGAAATAACCCAAAACATATCCCAGATCTGTTTTTAGCCTCATATCACAGTTTCATGGTGGTGTCATCTGTCAGTCGCTGTTCTGGTTCAGACCTACAAATACCTCAACAGCTATAAGACAGATTGTCTTTAAACTCGTTCATTCCCACCAATAACTGTCTGTCTCTGACTGAACTCAGACGAGCTGAAACTGCTCGTTGACTCACATCAAACTCACTTCAGTCAAACTGGACACAAACAGAATCAGAGGCACCAGAACAGTGTTGATTTGTCTCCTCTGGTTCGGTCCAAATAAATCCTCAGTTCACAGAATAATGTGAAAATATAATAATACTCCTGTCCCCGCCTGATGTGTCTTCTCATCCCCAGAGTCAAAGTCCTGGTTAGAGCTGCTGTAAATCACCTCTGTAGTGTAAATCACCTCTGTAGTGTAAATCACCTCTGTACTGTAAATCACCTCTGTACTGTAAATCACCTCTGTAGTGTAACTCACCTCTGTGCTGTAAATCACCTCTGTACTGTAAATCACCTCTGTACTGTAAATCACCTCTGTGCTGTAAATCACCTCTGTACTGTAAATCACCTCCGTGCTGTAAATCACCTCTGTACTGTAAATCACCTCCGTGCTGTAAATCACCTCTGTAGTGTAAATCACCTCTGTACTGTAAATCACCTCTGTACTGTAACTCACCTCTGTAGTGTAAATCACCTCTGTAGTGTAAATCACCTCTGTACTGTAAATCACCTCTGTACTGTAACTCACCTCTGTACTGTAAATCACCTCTGTAGTGTAAATCACCTCTGTAGTGTAACTCACTCTGTAGTGTAACTCACTCTGTAGTGTAACTCACCTCTATGCTGTAAATCACCACAGTAGTGTAAATCACCTCTGTACTGTAAATCACCTCTGTACTGTAACTCACCTCTGTAGTGTAACTCACCTCTGTACTGTAAATCACCTCTGTACTGTAACTCACCTCTGTAGTGTAACTCACTCTGTAGTGTAACTCACCTCTGTAATGTAACCCACCTCTATGCTGTAAATCACCACGGTAGTGTAAATCACCTCTGTACTGTAAATCACCTCTGTAGTGTAACTCACCTCTGTAGTGTAACTCACCTCTGTAGTGTAACTCACCTCTGTACTGTGAATCACCTCTGTAGTGTAACTCACCTCTGTACTGTGAATCACCTCTGTAGTGTAAATCACCTCTGTAGTGTAACTCACCTCTGTAGTGTAACTCACCTCTGTAGTGTAACTCACTCTGTAGTGTAACTCACCTCTGTAATGTAACCCACCTCTATGCTGTAAATCACCACGGTAGTGTAACTCACCTCTGTACTGTAAATCACCTCTGTAGTGTAAATCACCTCTGTAGTGTAACTCACCTCTGTAGTGTAACTCACCTCTGCAGTGTAACTCACCTCTGTACTGTGAATCACCTCTGTAGTGTAACTCACCTCTGTACTGTGAATCACCTCTGTAGTGTAACTCACCTCTGTAGTGTAACTCACCTCTGTAGTGTAACTCACCTCTGTACTGTGAATCACCTCTGTAGTGTAACTCACCTCTGTACTGTGAATCACCTCTGTAGTGTAACTCACCTCTGTAGTGTAACTCACCTCTGTAGTGTAAATCACCTCTGTACTGTAGATCACCTCTGTACTGTAAATCACCTCTGTAGTGTAAATCACCTCTGTAGTGTAACTCACCTCTGTAGTGTAACTCACCTCTGTAGTGTAAATCACCTCTGTAGTGTAACTCACCTCTGTACTGTGAATCACCTCTGTAGTGTAACTCACCTCTGTACTGTGAATCACCTCTGTAGTGTATCTCGTGTCTTCACACTGACCTCCGCCTCTCTCAGAAGCTGAGTCCAGTGCCGGTCTGTCCATCTCTGCACTGGGATGCTGCTGACTGCTGATCTGAGATCTGAGTCAAGGCAAACTCACTGGCTACACAGCTAACTGAGCCATGAGCTAAAGAGCTAACAGCAGCTAGCTACAGCCGAAGATAGCAAGCACAGAGCTGTGTGTTACCCTGGTGATATGTTGCCCCCTACATGTTTTTAACGACCCTTCGAGGCTTTGAGTGATGTGTTCGCACACAACAACACTTCTGCTTCAGGCATATCAGAGTTTCTGTATTTTCGGTTTCTGGTCCGTGTTCCTCTCGCAGGTTTGGAATTTGTGATGCAATGTCAAACATCTTTTAAATATCCATCAGGAGAAATACATTTTCAGCCTGATACTTATTTATAACAAAATAATGTTTTCAGAGGTCAGAGTCTCCCAGAGCTGCAGATGTCTGCAAACTGTTAATAAGGTCCATGAAAACAATGAACAGACTGGATATGAACTCAATTATTGCACTTTGGCTGTTAAAGAAGTTTTTAAAGTAACTTATTAAAATGAATATTTATGGCCAGAGGGATGTGATGGCGCCTGCTGTGAGCTGACATCTTGCTCTCTGGGGGGTATCGACGTCTTCACGCCCTCTCTGTATTCTAACCAGGATAAATTGATTCCCAGCTTTGATGCTGATCTGTGTTTGCTCGTCTCTATCAATACTCAGCCTCTGTCTCTCCTCCACGGCAGAAAATGATCCTGTTCCTCTCGCTCCTTTTAATTGGACGGCCATCGCACATCATGTCGCCTCGTCCATTAAAGGTCAACGCAGCGGGCAGGTGAGCCGATGCACAAGCAGCTGATTTACAGTGAAATCATCTCGTTTGTGACAATTTTCTCATTACGACTCGTTTGAAAATCAATGGTGATGATGAGTCCTGCTGCGGAGCTGCTGCACTGGAGCCGCAGCTTTCACCCCGTCCACACTACAGTGAAGCTTTATGTCAGTGATGGTACTGAACACTTCTGCAGTGAAGGTTCTGGTACTGCAAGTAAAAAATGTGGTGTAATGAAGTGAAAGTATATGTGGTAAAGGTACAGTGAAGTGCAGTCGGGGATTCATGAGGGAAGAAGAAAAACAGCTGCGATACCTCGAGTGTTTTAAACATCATGTTCCACAGAGCAGTAGAAGGACCATTTCAGCTGTTCACTATTCGAGTGTGAAGCTTAATTAATGAAAGCATAAAGAAGCTGGAGGAGAATGAAACCTCATCGTAGTTTTTTTATTCGGTGTACTCGAGTAAAGTGCGGAACATTTCCCCGCTGAAGGACGCCACACAAGGACGAAGCGTTCGGTCATTATAATCACAGTCACAACGAAAATCTATTCATTCAGAACACAAAAGATGTTTTACAGTGAGGTCAGAGCTGTCAATACTGTCATATTTTACAGACTTATTAGCCATGAATGATTGCAGAGAGAAGGACGTTCAATCAGAGAAAAATGAGAGGAGACAAAATTGCAGCGTTTCAATAATGGAGACCGACAGGAAACATTTCCATCAGTCTACCTGCTGATTCTGAAGGTGAACCAACAAAGAGGATTGGGAAATGTGTGGAGCTTCTCCCCCACAGAGTGCTTTTCAATCAGCAGCCACAACAAAAGCTGCTCTTCCTCTGCTGAGAGTCTGTTTCTGGGTGAGAATGGCCGGGCCGCTCCTCGCTGCCTCTTTGTTGACTTTCTGAGCGGCTGTAATCAACGGCGCCGCAGTGAGATCTCACCGAGGCGATAAAAGTAACGCCTCGCAAGAATGTGATTATTTTTTCAGATTGCATGTTACGCTTCAGAGAGCGGCTGGAGAATGGAGGTAATAAGAATTATAATTGTTATAGAATTAATCACAGTACATTTTATTTATTGAGCCCGTTTCAGGGTGAGAGCCCGCGGACCACATCCAGAGCCGGTCTGGGCCACATGTGAGCACAGACTTACAGCAGTGTGTGCACACGTGTGCCGGACCGCCTGCTCAGCTGATGTCCTCTGTGAAGAAGAAGAAGAGTTAGAATCTGTTTCAACTGATCCAACCGCTGGACCAGCAACACAACAGCACCAGACTCCCTTAACAAATGTGTCAGTTTAGTGAGTTGTTGAGTTGGAGACACTTTATAAACTCTGTGAAACTCTGTCTCTGACTCATTCTGCATTATTTGGACCTTCTTGTAAATTCAGCAAATGTTCTAGAAACATGGAGTCTGTTTGTCTCAGTGATGGACGGGTTTATTGGAGCTGTGCTCACTATATACACAAGTTAATTCCAGGTCTGAACCTCCTCTCAGATGTGTTCAGAGGGGAGAGAGCTGTGGAGGAGGTTCTGTGGGTCCGGGTCCAGTGGCTGGCCCTGAGGGGTGGAGACGGGAGGCTGGCATGAGAGCAGCAGGTGCTGCAGGGTGGAGGGTGCTGGTGGAGCCGCTCGGTGTGGTGAGTTTTAGTATCACACTAAATGATTCATATGCTATTAACTTGACTATACTCATGGAAATATTGTATTTTAATTTTCTGATGATTTATTGAACTTACCCAAATATAACATTGATAATAATATAAAGAATATAATAATCAGCTGTTTGTCTGCAGCTCTGCCTGGACTTCCTCGTGTTCATGTGTGGAGAGTCTTCATCCTGCTGTGCTCTGATTGATCTGTTGTTTTCTGCTTGCAGGTAAAGATGGAAGCTTCTGGGACGTCACACTGTGACATTTAAACCAGACTAATATTAAACCGAGTTTTCTGTGAGGGATTAACAGGAATCCTTTTCTCTGACCCGTCACCTCCAGCACAGATCTCAGGAGGGAGCTCAACAACAACCTCAGACCGCTCAGGTTTGTGCAGGACGATCGATGTCAGGCTTGTATTATTGGAAAATGTAGTTTTCATGGACTATTGATTGAACTGCTGCATCACAAATCTTACAGAACATTTACCAGAAATTAATTTGCGACTCGTGTCAAATTAAAGCAAAGCTAATGATCAGCTGTAACAGCTGCGAGCTGGTGGACGACCGTGTGAGACTTCTGACAACCTGCTCTGATTATTCATTCAGCTGGTGAAGGAGCTCCGTCCTGCTGGTTCCTCTGTCTTTATATATTTCATACATTCACATTTGCTGCCCGGAGGTGTTGTGATGTGATGTAGACCTGAGGTGGATCAGAATGAGCTGTCAGTGAATGGAGATCACTGTTATTATCAGTGTGTGTACGTGCTGTAATATCTCTGTTACATCTGTGACCTGCAGACTTTCTCCAGCTGGCATCAGGAACATTTGGTGTCGAGATGACTGAAGTCCAGGCGATCGCTGCGGCATTCTCAGGTTGAAAAGAACAAACATTTGTCTCTGCTGTTCAGCAGACAAACGTCCCCACAAGAGAGGAGGACAGGATCCGCCGACAACAACAACACCAGCGTGATGCTGCGACTCGCTGCAGAGCTGCCAGCAGACAATCACAGACTGCAGGTCGGCCACAAAGGAAACAGAAGAAAAGCCTCTCTTATTTCCAAGGCTGCTCATCGCTGCAGCTGTGAGGACTCAAAGACATCAGCATCCCTGTTTGTGTTGTTGTGATGCAAAAATGACTCATCTTTAAATCTGTTGATGAATGAAGCAACAGGCCCGAACAAACTGACCGCACTGACTGTAATTTAATCTTGGTTATTAAATCAAAAATATCAAACCTTTTTTCTTTCTGAGACAAAATGTCTTTAAATATGACGGAGACACAGGAGGTCGCCATGACTGTGAGCTGAGCTGTGTCCCATCAGATGTTGGGCCGAACATCACAGAGACAATAAAGTCTCAGAGAGGTCCGGACCATCCGCTGTGAGACCTGCAGGAGAACGACGCGGCGCTGCTGCCCTGACAGAAGATCCTACAGGTCGTGTGCAGGAATGTGGCGCTGGGGATCGACAGGAGGAGCTCAGAGACGTCCTTTAAATTAATAAATACAAACATAAATACATCAACACGGCGGCAGCTGGTGAGAGCGTGTTCACATGTATGTTCTGTATCCCAGCAGCACGCACACTGAGATCAGTGTTAACTTTACATCGCGCCACAGCGTCTCCACATTTCTAGTAAACTGGGAGTGAAACGCTCCAATTACAGCGAGCTCCGTATGAAATATGAGCCTCTGTTTACTGGCCACAGAGCAGCTTCTGCCTCGGGTGTTATTGATGTCACAAAGTGCTGTCCCATTCCTCACAGCGGTTCAACCTTTACACCTTCTCTTCCCCTCAGACATTTACGCCGAGCATGCAGGTGACACCAGTTAAAGTCTGTTCAGGTTCAGTGCTCTGGGCAGAGCTGGGATTGGACCGGAGCGTCTGCAGCACCACCTCACTGTACAGCGATAAAAGCAGCCCGTACTACAGAAAGAGTACAAAGAAAGCATCGCTGAAAGCAGCTTTAATCAGTGTTTTTAGTTTAGTTTGACCAAACGACAGACGTCCACACACACTGGACCTGAGTCACACACTCACGGCCCGCTTTAGTTTTAGAAAAACGAATTATGACTGCAGGAAATGAAAGCAGCGACACTCAGCGACATCTGAATCGTCCAAAATGACAAATCTGTTCGCTGAGTTGATCACAACAACACGTCAGAGGGGAGCAGACGATGATCGACAGCCTTTTGTTAACATCACAATCACTGATGGACGGAGACAAAGCTGAAAGACCTTTTTCAGGTATAAAGTGGTATTTAGTGACTCTACACACATCCGGCTGCATTCATCTCCTCTCCTGCTGCTCACACACACTTTTCTGCTATTTTTCCAAATTACACAGTCGGCAGAGAAAAACTCAAACTGGCAGCAAAAATGACTTTACCAGCGAGTATTGTGTGGGAAGAAGGCGCCAGAAGATTAAAGCATCTTGGGCGTATTGTTTTTATAACCCTGCGTCTTTTAATGGGCCTTATTCAGCGAAGGGGAACCGGAGAGACGGCAGACAGAAGCAACAGATTCAGACTCATCACACAAAGATCTGATGACGACGTGAGGACGAACACACGAGCACAGAGGCAACACAGCGACCTGTAGCTCCTTCAACTTTCACTTCAGTTTAGTTTTTTAACCGTTGTTGCTTCTTTGTTTTGTTGCTCATCATCAGTGGAGAGGAAAGTGCAGGATTTGGATTAACAGCAGCAGTTTTAGAGACAATCGCTGCCCGGAGCATCCTTCGACCATCCGACCGGAACAGCCAGGCCACCCGGCGAGGAGGAGAGTCCGGATCAGAGCTGCGTTAATCCATCTTAGATTTAAGGCTGCTCCTGGCTAACGTCTGGTCACAGGAACACTAAATCTACGAACGGGACTGAAGCTGGACAAACAACAGGAATCAGAGACTGTTGTGTCCACAGGTACCCGTGTCCACCACATGAAGCTGGACCGTGTTCTGAGCCGAACCAGGACTGCAGCTGGACCAGGAGAGCTGGACTCTGTGTTTACAACACTGATGCTCTGTGCTCACACAGTCACAGCTGATGGACAGAGTTCACCTGATGTCCCCCTGATGTTCCCCTGATGTTCCCCTGATGTTCACCTGATGTTCCCCTGATGTTCACCTGATGTTCCCCTGATGTTCACCTGATGTTCCCCTGATGTTCCCCTGATGTTCACCTGATGTTCCCCTGATGTTCACCTGATGTTCCCCTGATGTTCACCTGATGTTCCCCTGATGTTCACCTGATGTTCCTGATGTTCACCTGATGTTCACCTGATGTTCCCCTGATGTTCACCTGATGTTCACCTGATGTTCACCTGATGTTCCCCTGATGTTCCCCTGATGTTCACCTGATGTCCCTGATGTTCACCTGATGTTCCCCTGATGTTCACCTGATGTTCACCTGATGTTCCCTGATGTTCACCTGATGTTCCCTGATGTTCACCTGATGTTCCCCTGATGTTCCCCTGATGTTCACCTGATGTTCCCCTGATGTTCACCTGATGTTCCCCTGATGTTCACCTGATGTTCCCCTGATGTTCACCTGATGTTCCCCTGATGTTCACCTGATGTTCCCCTGATGTTCACCTGATGTTCCCCTGATGTTCCCCTGATGTTCACCTGATGTTCCCCTGATGTTCACCTGATGTTCCCCTGATGTTCACCTGATGTTCACCTGATGTTCCCCTGATGTTCACCTGATGTTCCCCTGATGTTCACCTGATGTTCACCTGATGTTCACCTGATGTTCCCCTGATGTTCACCTGATGTTCACCTGATGTTCCCCTGATGTTCACCTGATGTTCCCTGATGTTCACCTGATGTTCCCCTGATGTTCACCTGATGTTCCCTGATGTTCACTGATGCACTGATGTTCCCTGAGTCCTGATGTTCCCCTGATGTTCCCCTGATGTTCACCTGATGTTCCCCTGATGTTCCCCTGATGTTCACCTGATGTTCACCTGATGTTACCCTGATGTTCACCTGATGTTCACCTGATGTTCCCCTGATGTTCACCTGATGTTCCCTGATGTTCCCTGATGTTCAACCGTTAATACGAAGATGCAGCCGACATCATTACCGCTGTTTACGTCGTCAAAGAAATCTGAGCTGTGCTGAAGTCACTGAAGGAACATGATCTTCATTATCTTCCCGTCTCAGAGACGTTATTTACACCCTCAAGACTGTGTTCCCACTGCTAACACTGTTAGCCTAGCAGCTACAGTGAAGATCTCAACTAAAATACATCTTTTCAGATCAGTTTGTGATCTCGGGGCCTTTTCAGACTTATTTCTGGTTGTTTCTCTGTTTTAAATCAAGTCTCAGCTGCTTCAGGTGTTCAGCAGAACGCTGCAACTCTGTTTTACTGTGAAGCTCCAGAACTGTTCTGTGGACTACGATGCTTCACTGACTTTATATCAGCATGGAGTTGTAAACTTGTAAACATACAAACATACAGTACGGAGGACAGAAACGCTCATGGTCTCATTCTGATGCAGCGTATAAAGGAAAGACTTCCTGTGTAGTGATGCAGGTTTCAGCCCTCAGGAAAGTCTCCACGTCAGTAATTATAGAGTACTATCATCCCTGCTGCCCTCCTCACCTGCACTCTGCAGTGTTCAGTCAACCTGTTCTGTGTGTACAACTCTTTTTTTGTTCCGCTTTAACTGAAATAAATTGAATAACTCTGACAGCGCTCACAAACTTCCCCCTCTCCCAGCAGAAGATGGGTTAGAGGCTGCTGTGGGTTTCATTCAGACTCGGGAGGTTGAATAATCTGTGTATAATTATGTGCAGAAAGACGGAGAACGGCAGTAATTGGCACCTGATATTCCCCCCGTCCCCTCCTCTAACAGAGCTGCATTTGAATAATCTTGACAGCGGGGCACATACACCCAGAGATAAGTGCGTCTTGGAGAAAAGAGCTGGGAGTCTGTTGATATGGGAGAAAATGACACATATTCACTGTCAGACACACATTCAGGCAGTGACGGACACAAAATCCTTTCTGCTGCTCTCTGTAGCTCTTATATTTATTGCTTTTCCTGTCGTTCGTTTGAGAAGAAGACGTCTGTCAGGGCATCAACGCTTACAGACCTGAAGCTTCCTCTGCCGCTTGATTTGGATGCTGATCCACTGATTCAGTCTGAATTATGAGAAATATCTAAATTCTTCTCGTCCAAATCTGGCCCACACCTGACATGTTCATCCGGCCCACATTCTGCATGGAATGACTTGGGCGCTCTGCTTCTGTTTGCCAAAAGTGGGCCACAACCGAGCCATCGCAATGCCAGACGTCAACCAAAAACAGACCATATAACTTAGCACTCAACCGGATGTGGGCCACTGTCAGTTTTTATTCTGGCCCACCTACCACATGGAATCATGACACCTGAGTGGTCCACACTTGTTTGCACCATGAATATCGCTCCAAAATGTCACGACAATCAATCCAAATGAAAGATCACAGATTTCAGTCTGAACCAAAATGGTGGACTGACCGACCGTCCGGCCTTCATGCATGACCGCACGTGTGGAGCATTCAGAGGATAAAATGTTCATTCTGGTTCAGTTTGTAATTAGAAGTGTTGATGTGTGAACCAACAACTTTGGACGGTTACTTTTCTGACACATCACTCGACCCACACAGATGATTTACAGCCCTTTAAAGCCGGACTGTAAACCTGTTCCCTCCTCTGCAGCAGAGGTTTCCTCCGTCGTCTCGGAGCTGCAGAGATCAGCCCGGAGTTCCCTGAAACACTCGTGGTCGTACACGACTCCCTGCAGGAGGAGGACTCACCGTGCGGACGGCTGTGATTTAGTCTTTTGTCAGTATGAAAGAGCACTTAGATTTCCTCGTGAGCGCGGCCTTCACACCGGAGGAGGAGTCAAACACCATCGCTCCGCGCTGATAAGGTCGAAATCAGTCTCTTGGAAAAATCCACCTTTGAATACGGCGCAGATTAAAATGTGTTCTACATCTTATTGAGACCTTCATGAAGAGCAGAACAGCCGTGACATCAATCATCAGAGTGGATCCTTCACTTCACACATACAATAATGTAAAATACTTATTAAATGTCAAAGTGCAGCATCCAACAGTCGAGTGAACGTGAAGTGTTTTCAAACTGATGTAGTTAAAATATCAGCCAGAGTGAATTCACTGGCTCACTTCACACTTCTGATAGTGTTACTCTATACTGTGTGTGTGTGTGTGTGTGTGTGTGTGTGTGTGTGTTCAGTCATGAGAATGTGTTTGATGAGCAGCGACAGAGAGAAACTAATTGTGGCCTCCGGGGAAAGATTTGTGAAAGGCGACAGTTTAAGATGTCAGTTTACGTGATGTTTGAAACTGTTTCGCTTCAGACGGAGACAAATACGATCAAAACACATTTCCATTGTGTCTGATGATATTTATTTCTTCTGCTGGGAACCAAAACATTGTATACTTTTATTCAAATGTCTTTAATTCCCTTAAAAACATGATGTCGCCTCGTACTCTCTTATCTGTCCTCTTCTCTTATTCATGCCGTCATGACAGATTACAGCTCAGAACGATCACTACATTCATTCTGATGGAACTTTAAACGCCTCGTTAATTTATCGGTAACTTTATATTAAAGTTATCTGAACGTTTCCACCTCCACCTGGCAGAAAACAGTCTCAGCTACTGCACTCATCACTTCACATCATTACTTCATGGTGGTGTGAGCAGCCTTCACTGACGCCCATCAGACAGCATCATGTTCCATCTGTCAATCATCCTGAAAGTCCTGTAAATGAGTCTCCAGCAGCAACATGGCCGCCCTGACGGTCTCGATGGTCGTTACACCGCAGGACTCTGAGAGGAAACTGTTGGTCCTGATCTTTGTTCTCCAGCTGATCACCTCCATCCTTCAGCTGCGTCTCTGCACTGGCCTCATGAATAAATGAGCTGTAATAGCGGGCGGTGGATGTTTCCTCTGCTCCGTCCTGACCGCCAACATCACGCACAAACACGTAAACAGAGCCGAGCTGCTTCATGTTGTCGCTGCACGGCTGCATCATTCAGGATGACGCTGCAGCAACCAACACTGACAGGTTGTACCGCTGTCAAATATTAATCCACGTTATGAAATAATCAATACATGAAAACATGCGTATGAGGAAGTGGAAGCAGGCGTCCCGGCGGACACGGACCGTCTTCATTACTGCACGTCTCTGAGGGGGGGGAAACGTGAAGAGGACGACAGAAGTCGACGGTGCAGTCGGCAGAAGAGGTTTACAGAAAAGATCATTCTTTAATGTTTAGGTTGAACTTTCTATTTCTCTCATCACAACACTGTGATGGTTACATTCTAACACTCTGTTAGAAAACATTCTGCTGAGGATCAGAATACCTGTTCAGGCTGCAGATGGTCCGACTTCCCATCAGAACCATCTGTCTCCTTGTCTCCTCAGTTACCGGAGCTGACCCGCCTCGCTCCCATCACGTATCCTGTCACTGAAAACCACAAATAATAATATGTTTTAGAGATCTAGTTGCTGAACCCATCAGCCCCCTGAGAGGGAGTCTGATCCATCAACATCCATCAAATGAACAATTATATGGTTGCTATAATTTAAGCAGTGCAAAAGAAACTCATTCAATCCTGATGATCTGAAACCAAAGTCCAGAAAACATCGTCCAACAACAATCTACCGTCATGTTCCAGTTGTTCTTCAGCCTCCTGTCAGCCGTCCGGCCTTCTCTGTCGCAGGTGTTGGAGGTTTCTCACTCTCAGTGTTTGTGACGGAGGCTCGCTGTGTGAATCTGTCAGTTTTAACGAGCACATTGATTTCCTTCCTCATTAAACATTAACAAAGAAGCTGCAGCTTGTTTAAACCCTTGTTTACTGAGCGCCACTCTTCTTCTTCTTCTTCTTCTTCTCTTCTCTGCTGTGTGCTAAAACCACCTGTAGATCATTATTGGTCACTGTGGTCTTAAATATAAACTCATGAAGTTTAGTTTCTTTCTTTGTTTTAATTAGCTGAGTAATTCCAGTCATTCAGAACTGTCCCTGGTGTAGTTAAACAACTCTCCTCATGTCAGACTGTTCTGTAGGTCTTCTGTACGTGAGCCCGGTGCGACCTTGTGAAGTTCATTTGAACAACAAGATGAATAATTGATAAAACTGAAGCTGAATCAGAGGACGGAGGAGAAGAACAGCTTTGGTCTCGTCCTCCACAGCAGCAGCTCTCGACCCGAACGTGATCGTCTCAGAGGTTCTTCTGCTGACGCGACACCACAGCAGCTGCTGTCAGATTCTCAGGTTTACAAGTCTCTCGTGTATTTTTCACGTCTGTAATATTAATTCATGCAACACGTCGATAAAAAGCATCGACGTCTCTGTTCGTCTTCATACTGACGACTCTGTCAGCAGCCTTAAAGAACAGACGCCCCACCGACTCATACGTGTCATGGTTTGTATTTTGTAGTTCACCTGGCTCAGGTTTCACTCTCCACTTCCTCCCTTTGTCTGTTTCCCCGCCCTTCTTCTGTCGACCCGCGTCTCGTTAGTGAATCAGCTCTCGTTCTCCTTCCTCGTTCTCCGTCAATCTGGATTTTTGGATTTTCCACTTTGGACTTTGGATTTCATGGACTACAGCTCTGGTTGAATTCACGCTCGCTCTCTGTTCTGTTACCTGCCTCAGGGGTGATTTGGGTCCCTGCTTTGTTTCAGTTTGACGACACGATGATCTAGAATAGCGGCAAAAGTAAGGAATGACCTGAAGTAGATAACAGAGTTAGTGACACTCTTTAAGGCTGTAACGCCTTGTTTTGTCATTGTGGAGGGTTAGAAAGGCCTGAGTAGTGAATGGTGGTGTGTTTCTCCTCCAGCAGCAGCAGCAGGCTCACAGGTGTGGAAGGTGTTCATTGGGTGATAAGTGTGTCTTTCAGCTTCATCTCCTCCAGCTGATCGATGCCGTTAACGGCAGCTTAAACCGTGACAACAGATCCACTTCCTCCTCTGATGCAATATGCCTTCTTCAGACGTCACACCATGAAAAGTCTTCAGTGTGAGTTCATCAGGTAAGCAGAACCTTCCCCTCACCTTCACTGCCCGTCCCGTCTCATTTGTTAGACTTACTCTCCAGCTGTTTGCCGGTTGGAGTTTCTGCAAGGACGAAACTGTTCGTCTGAAATATTTCCTCTGTGAGCGTCCTGACAGCAGAAGAAGAAGAAGAGAGAGGCTCAGTGTCCAGGATGTAACGTTTCTGTAAACCACAGATACGTCTGAGGCTGAAGTTTGTACCAAACATGTTATATCACAGTCGCACTGCACGATTATCAGTGACGAGGGGAGAGGTGGGCGGTGTTAGTGCAGCCAACAGGCTCAGACCATCTCCATCTGTGATCGTGACGACCAGAACAGGTGTGTTCAGCTGAACCATGCAGAGTGCTTTCTCTTCTCTGTGGTCACTGATGAAGATTAAACCACAGCGTCTCCTAAACACAGTCAGTCTTTATCTGAAACAGTCGCGCCTCGTCGTCAGGCTTCAGAGGAGAACGTCTCGCGTAGCTTCATTTCAGTAACTGATCCAGAGAAAGTCCCAAACTGAAAACAGATGTTGTGGATCAGAACGTTATCATCATTAATCCTGAGATGAAACAAGTTAACTGACTGTATATGAAGAATTTAAATCCGGAGCAGCAGCAGTGACCCGCTGCTCTCACATCCATGTGTTATCATCAGTCTGATCATGTGGAGTCAGATATCCGTCACAGGTGCAGACGGTAAACCTGCAGTACTGAAGTTCTGTTCAGCCGTCGAGCAGCACAACAGAAGCACGCGGTGTGAAAACGACAGTTCAGTTTGTCTTTGAGAACGACCGAGTCCTCCCAGCATCTCTTCTGCACCACAAACACAGAATAACTGAGTGAGCCGGCCGTCAGCTCGCCATCACGTGTTGTCTTTGTGATGCGTTCAAGAGCAGCTTTCAGCTGCAGACAGCGGGTGATGTGAGGTGACAGGAAGTGTTTGATCAGACAGCCTGTCTGGCGCTTGAAGTTTGCTTGGTGAGTCAAAACCTGACAGCATCAATTAATGTAAATCTGGAGCAGATGTCAGGTGACTGATCGGAGGACAGAATCCGTCTCCGGTCGTGAGGACGATGAGACGCATGGAAACACCGAAATACAGCCAGACATCAAACTGCACACAGCAACACTGTGGAGCTGCTGGTCGGCGGATATTTGAGGTTCAGACAGAAACATCTTGACACTCGTTGGTTAAATTACCGTGAAATGTGTTAATAACATTCGGGCTCCCCCGAGGATGAACTCTAATGAAGCTGGTGATCCTTTGACTCCAACAGAGCGCCGCACGGTTCTGTTCTGCAGCGATACGCCTCAGTGTCTGCTGGATGGACCAGAACACCAGCTGGTCCAAACATTCATGATCCCCAGAGGTTAAATCCTGACTTCCTGTGTAGCCAACAACAGACCAACATCCTTTTGGTCGTGGTTTTATGTTTCAGTTTTGTTCTGTTATGTTTATTTTGAAAGTTTCTTTGTCATGTCACACTTCCTGTCTTAGTTTTTCTTCCCGTCATTTTCCTGCCTGTGTTTCACGTGTTAATCAGTCTCTGTGTTTTCAGTCCAGCTCTGTTTCCTCACTCGTCAGCTCCTCTGTATTTTCTTCAGTTCCCTTCTCCTGTGTTTGTCTTTGTGTTCCTGTTTGTTCCTAGTTTACCTCGGTCGCCTCCTGGATTTCTTATTGTTGGACTTTCCAGCAGGCTTCAGTGACGCTGTGTCTCCTGCGTCTGTTTCCAGCTCCAGTCAATGACCTCTGTGAACTCCGACTCTCTGTCGTCTGAACATCTTGATCTGTGAATCCTGCAGAACTAAACACGTTCACCATCTGCCTCAGCTGGACTTCGTGTTAGCACATGTTGTGGTTCAGATTGCACCTGCTGAACATCTACATGCTAGCCTTCATGTGATCATGTTGATGTGCAGCTCACGTGAATCCTCACAGAGCCTCTAACATGGCAGTCTTCTCTCAACGATCCTCCTGATGTTCAGGTTTTTAAACTGATAAATGTCTGTGAGGACGTTCAGGCCTGATCTCTGCTCTGCCACCGCACAGCTGACTCAGCTGCTCCAATGAGCAAACTATAATGCCTTTGTAAACGATGTGTGAGACCCACAAACTCATCTGAAAACTGCTGAGTCTCCTCAGAAGATGAAGACATTATGCGCATTTCTTGACACAGTCAATACCTGCTGGGAAGCTGAACAGTGTTTCCTGGTCATGCAGAGCAGAATCACATTAACTGAGGCAAAAACAAAACTATTGAACAAAAGTTCAGCAGACGACAGCGAGCAACAGCTGCTCCGCGTAGCGCTGAGGTTTCCTCCTGGTTGTTCCCTGAGGCATAAAGCACGAGGCGCAGTAAAGCAAGCATGCAGTAAAAAGGAATCAGCTACATCTGTATGTATATTTAATCTACAGCGCTAACCAACCGTGACAACGCTGATGATGTCGGCACTTACTGCCTAACTGCCTCAGTGGGGCCGGACTGCCGCTAACTGCTGAAGACTGAGCGTCCGTGATGCTGAGTGGATTAAGAAACATAACCAAACAATAGACTAAGAATATATATCAGTCCTTCTGATACAGAACATTACCTGATGTTCTCAGTGTTCAACCTGGGACCGGCTGTCACTCCATACCTGCAAACCATTTACTCCATTCTTAATCCAGACTGTGAGCGAGAAGGATGTCAAGCTGGTGACCGCCGTTCGAGGAAGAGACTCAGCTGGATGTTTTTAAAAGGCCGTGTTTGTGAACAGAACCAGATATTTCCGGACCAGAGGCACAGCACATGAAACCGCAGCCTGTGAAGCTGTACGTATGTCATTTCACCATCAATACATGAAACATCCATGACTACATTCTTCAGAGCAGGAGAAGAAAACGTGTGTTTTGATGAAGAGGAGCAGACTTTGAGACGATCACAGCCCACAGCATCTGTGGCTCCATCGGGCCGCCTCAGGGAGGATACGAGCTGCTGATCCGGCCCGGTTTAAGGCTCCTGGTTAACGTTCGCTCACAGGAACATGAAAATGTGACTCAGGCTGGACAAACAAGAGGAAATCAGAGACTGCCACATCTTCACAGAGACCTGACTCCACCACAGCACGTGGGATCAAGGTTTTGAGCTTGATGGGCGGACCGTGTTCTGACCCACAGAGAGCAGGACTGCAGCTGGACGAGGCCAGGTGGACTCTGTGCTTGTGAACGTTACGTTACTCAGTTTAACGTGATGACCCTGAACACATCGTCTGCACCATCTGGTTCCTCCTTTTTACATTCACAAAGTCAACGCAGATGTGTTTATGTGAATGGTTCATATGTTCTGTGTTTGTGTAGCAGGAGCGACTTTACAACCTTCCTCTTGTTATGTAACTGTGCGTTATGTAACTCTGTGTGTTGTTAATAAATACATACATGCATCTTCCTTAAAAGTGAGCGTTAAATGTTTCCTGCTGGTTTCACTGAACAGCAGGAAAACATTTCCTGTTAATGTGAGAAATGTAGAAAGTAACTACACTTACTGAAGAATTGTACTCCAGTAAAATTCAACGATACTTTACTTTTATTACTTTCTACTTCCAGTCTCCTACATTTCAGAGGGTGTGTGTGTGTGTGTGTGTGTGTGTGTGTGTGTGTGTGTGTGTGTGTGTGTGTGTGTGTCACAGCTCCAGTAACTTTCAGACTGATACTTAAACAACGTGAAGCCGATGATACTTTAACGTAAAATGGATCTGAGTACGTCTTGTGTTCCATCTGTTTCAACATATGGCTGAAGCACAAACACACACACACACACACACACACACACACTCTTTGTTTGATGTAATTAAGGTCGGATTGACTTCAGTTTTCCTCCACCTCTGTGGAGAACCCCCATAAAGCACCATCACAGGCTGTGAGCGGTTCATGAACTGAAACAAGGCCTAACCTCAGAGATTAGAACGGTATTGTCTGAGGAGCGTTTGCCCCGGGAAGATAAGATAAGCCGCAGCTCGTGGCTGCGCTCCAACGCAGCACCGCAGTCGCTCCTCCTGCCATCTGATTACATCCCAGGTCTGCCAAGAGCGCCGCGTCTACCTCCGGACGTGTGCTGGTGATTAATTAAGGTTATTTTTCATTTTACACTTGGAAATGTCAGCCAGCTGATCAAGCAACAGCTACCTAATCACGTTTTGAGGGCTCTTTATTCAGACCTAAGTTATGCATTAAATTAGTGTACTCAGTGAGAAGCCACCGGCTCCCAAAGCTTCCGTGACCTTTCATTGATAAAAAAAGAAAAGAAAAATGGCGGTGTGCTGCGCGGGAGTCGGCCTCTGAGCACAATGGATGTGTTCTCACAGATAGCAGGAGTTAAAATGTAATTACCTTTATTTTGTTCTGGCAGTGAAATCATGAAGAATGACTCCAGAGAGCAGTTAGAGACTAAGTAGTGAGAAATATAAATATATAGATCTCATGAGGTCGTTTATTATGCTTAGACTCGTCTGCCTTCTGGGATTAAAGGTGATATTCAAACAGGGGAACGCTGAAGGTCCGCAGGGTGAGAACAGGAGATGAAGAATCATCGCCTGCTCAGTAATGCTGCTTAATAACACACATGATTAAAATGCTGATTGCAGCTGTGAGAGGCTAACGACAACATGCTAACACGCTCGTGAGAAGAAGAAGAAGCTGCTGTTGTTTGTTCGGACTGCCATCAGTTCTGCAGGTACCAAAGTACTGGCTGCATGAAGATGTGGACCTGACGATGACACCTCAGGTTCTGGCAGTAGATAGACGGCAGCTAAACCGCTAACTGCTGCTCACTGTTCTCTTTGCTGCAGCTACTAGCTGCTTGTCTCGATCGTGATAACGATAAAAAAAATAAAAATTCAGTCAGACTGAAATGTTTGTGATGATAAATAACAAGAAACTCATCAGACTTTTATTCCTGTCTGACTTTTAAATATCTTATAACAATATAATCTCTGCTCGTGCACTCTTATCGTGGCAT
>OZ023157.1:662500-685000 GCA_963678695.2 Diplodus puntazzo | reverse complement strand
TTTTCCTTCACCCAGATCCGCCCCCTCCCTGCAGCCTGGGCCCAGATCTGCTCTGAAGGAAACCCCTCTCACGGTCCTGGTTCTGAGGCTGTGCGGCACAGCAGGCGTGGTGTCGGAGGAATCTGCCATGAGAGCACAATAACTGCAGAAATCATGTTTCTGTCAGACCAAGTGTTTGAGCTGAGATCTGTTGGTTGTGTCTGTGTTCCTGCGCTGCCGTCACAGAGCTGAGGGACATGTTGCTGCAGGGAACCTCAGGACCCGGTTCTGTGGTTCAACATGGAAGAGGAGCCACTGCTCAGGTGTTTCCTCTGGTCAGACTCTGTCAGTCATGTGAGGCCAGTCAGGCTGTGAAGGGGTCGGTTCTGTTGAACTGGTCGGTTCTGTGGTCTGGGTGCATGTTGCAGTCACTACATGACTTCTGGTGATGGTTCCAGGACCGAGAGAGGGGGGGGGGGGGGGGGGGGGGGGGGGAGTGGTGCTGAATGAACAGCTCCTCCTCCTCCTCCTCTTCCTCCTCCTCCTCTTCCTCCTCCTCCTCTTCCTCCTCCAGCGTCTTCATGGAGAGTGAAGTCGTCCAACAATCTGTCCTCATGGCTCATAATCTCATATCTGATGTCAGATTATATCTTCAGCACCAAGAAACACAAAATCTGATTCATAGAGTCACAAAACAAACTGTCAACAAACACAGTGTGATGATAAATATACAATATTTAATGTTTCCAATGATTCAGAGACCAGGTCCGTTCCTCAACAGAACATTTATTTTCTCAATTTTAAACAGGAAAAAAAAAGTGACAGTGAACGCACCACATTGTTGCCGTCTGTAGTATTAACTCTTCACATGAGACAGTGAACGCACCACAGCGCTGCCGTCTATAGTATTAACTCTTCACATGAGACAGTGAACGCACCACAGCGCTGCCGTCTGTAGTATTAACTCTTCACATGAGACAGTGAACGCACCACAGCGCTGCCGTCTGTTGTATTAACTCGTCACACGAGACAGTGAACGCACCACAGCGCTCCCGTCTGTAGTATTAACTCTTCACACGAGACAGTGAACGCACCACAGCGCTGCCGTCTGTAGTATTAACTCTTCACACGAGACAGTGAACGCACCACAGCGCTGCCGTCTGTAGTATTAACTCTTCACACGAGACAGTGAACGCACCACAGCTGCAGTCTGCATTAATGTGGGGCTGAATATCGGACCTCAAGGTAAGCTGTGTGGACATGTATGTTCTCATGCAGTCCATACAGTTTACTGCTGTGACCCGGCCCTGAGCCCGGTTCTGACAGAGCGGTGATGGAGCTGCTGAAATGTCTCCAGGATGTTTTCACTGTCTGACGTTTGATAACAACTGATGGAGAAATAAACAGGCAGATGAACTGAACGTGACAGTCAGAGTCAGCAGCTTCTCGGATCAGAACACACACAGGCACGTCCACCATCACCTCCTCCGGTTCTGCCGTCTCCAGACGTGGTTCCTCCCTCAGCGTTCAGGTTCTGATGAACTCCAGTAACCATGATGCTGATGTGTTCATGCTCCAGCAGACTGATGTGTGGCGATGATACAGTTTATTGTGAATGTTTCATACCGTGGTGTCTCTGATCCATCTGTCTAATGTCTCTGCTGGTACAACCCCATTAACTGGCCCACATGTCCTGTTCTGTGTGACCTGACCCGCGGTCCACAGGGGGGTCCAGAGAGCGGAGCCTTAATGTGTTTGCTGTGTGACTCTGACGCCAACTGGGCCATTTAGGAACATCCGGGGCTTAATGAAGTGAAAGCAGCTGTGGAACAGACGACTTCTTCATCACAGGGGAAAATAATTAGCTTCCCATTTCATCCCACTGAGTGACGGACCGGCTTCAGTCCGCTTCAGCACATCCGACCCGCTTACCTTCCAAACCTCCAGATCACGGTTCTGCAGCATTTAACTGAGAGACGAATGAATGAGAATGAGATTAAGACATAAAATCTAATGAGCTTTCATCAGAACCGTATCAATCCATTTATACAGAATGTTAAATATCCCTGAAAATACAGTTAATCATTGTTTAGTCTCAGACGAGTCGACGTCACAGTTCTCGGGCCGACCGACCGGCACCGGGCCGTGGCTTCTGCTTCCAGTGAAACCTACAGCTCCTGGTGAGAAACAGCTTTTTAAAGTCTGTTATTAAAAACATCCTGGCTGTTAAATTCTTTTCAGAATCAGCTTTGGACTGGTGAGAGTAAGCTCGGCCCGAGAGCCAAAGCTTTGTAGAGCTTACAGAAGTGCCTCAGCTGTGTTCTGCCCAGTAAATGAAAAATATCTTAAGCAGCTAGAAAACTGAGAGGACGGACGCCTAGATTTCATTTGGTGCAACATCAAAGTTTGGAGGACGGCGTGAAGGAAGTTAGAGAGGACGGCGCGACCCAAATACTCACTGAAACAAGAAGTCCTGTCTGAGAAACGGCCTGAAACAGAACCGGCTAACACAACATGTGGAGGGATTCACTGAGTTCCCTCAGAACCCGGTCGCAGGACAGGAACCGGTGACACACTGTGACGAGATGATGTCATCAGATGTCTGGTTCTGTCTGAACCCAGCAGACAGCAGAACATTTAGAAAAGAGCAACAGTGAAGAGCGACTCGTAGAAACAGAAACTTTGGCTGGTTGTTCTAATTATTGATTCATCATTTTTCTGGTGCTGACTGAGAGTTCAGAACCATGTTGGCTTCAGAACCAAACTGATGTAAAGAAGTCACACTGAGTCAGATTATAACAGGAACTTTTACCGCCCTCTGACATTTTATAGACAGAAACCTCATTGTTTAATCCATAATGGACAGAATAGTAAATGCAAATGAAGTAGATATAGTGAAGCTGCACACCTGAAGTCTTCACCTGCCTCCTCTTCTTCTACCTCTCTGTCTGTCTGTCTCTCCCTCATTAGTCGGTGGCTCTGGTGGACTCAGGTTCTCGTTGACGGCGGGCTCATTAAGTCCTCGTCACTGCACATTATAGATCCCGCTGCCCTTTGTTCGCTGTACGTTGCAGCAGCTTCTCTCTGGTTGGTCTGCAGGCGGCTGCAGCTCTTCACAGGTGGTGCTGTTGTTTTAATGGAGAGGGTGGGTGTCGCTGCTCGCCCTCCGTCCGTGACAGATAATTAGCGTGGTAGGAGGGTTCGTGGGAGATGTTTTGTTTGTTACATTGGTGGTAATGGGAGCTAATGTGAGCTACAGCCCATTAGCTCCACACACTGTGATATGAGTGGACCGTATGCGACAATATTAATGTTAATAATGGAGTTTCAGTGCTTAAAGCAGAAAAACACATGTAGTATCAGGAGGCTTCTGCACTCAGTTCACCAAGAACAGGACTCGGTTGGCTGCACTTTACCAGACAGCTACACATCTCACCATTAGAAAGCTGACGATGGAAACAGAGCAGCAGATTTTAGCTCAGAGAAAGTCTGTTGTTCCACAGACGGCTGCACGCTGAGTCTGAGGAGAAGTCGCTGTGTGTCAGGAGCTTCATTATGATCGTGGAAGTGTTGGATCTTTGTTAGGCCTGTCGCACGTCAGCATCAGGCTGCAAAATGTTGTGTCAGCGCAGTTTTACTGAAGCTGCAGTTCACCTGATCTTCTGCTCAGAGGGTTGTTTCACTGCACGATGTCGTCTGCAAACACCACAGAGAGTTTTAACTGCTGAAGGTTGAAGAACTGAATGATTAGTTTATGAATCAAACTGTTTTGATTATTGATTTGTTGTTTTCTGCTGCCTAACTGTTGATGTTTGATGGTGAATTACATGTTTTGAAGGCGTCATTTTGTTTTTCCTCAAGTTGAAAGCCGGTCTGACAAACAGTACAAACCAAAGGATGAAGGGCTTAAAACAACTCAATCATGAACTGAACCCGACTCTGCCTGGATGATCAGAGCTGAATGAATCACCGGTGACTTACGTCGTGTTCAGCCGAGGTTGAAGTTAAAGTTACGGTTTTACTTTGGTTCAGCCTGAAGTTTGCTGACAGGAAGTGAGAGGATGTAACCAGCTGGTGGGTCCAGAGTCCGAGTCCAGAGTGTCCTGGTCGGGTGACGAGGCAGCAGAAGTACTTAAACTGCAGAACAAGAAGATTCTCCATTCAGACCAAAACAAATCCTGTTAGCCGGCGCGGCTGCGACTCCAGGCAGGATCACCGCTGTGTGTGTGGAAGCTCTGCTGTTATTCTGTTCAGAGACCCGGGTCAAACATTCTTAACTTAATTCAGTGTGAAATATGACTGCTGGCAACATTGACATGAATAATGAGCACCAGAGTTCAGCCCATTAAAAATGAGCCGCTGAGAGTTTTGGTGGATGAAAAACTTACCTGACAGGTGTAATGCTTCGTGTCACTGCTGCTCACAGGAACCAGGTCCCAGCAGGGTGAAGCCCTGTTCTGTGTGGAGGTTCTGTGTGGAGGTTCTGTGCTGCTCCACTTTCCTCCCTCGGGCCGGTGCTGCAAAACTGAATGAACATGAAATGAAACTCCGTATAAATATGAACCCTGTTCGCCTGTCAGCAAAAGATGACACAGTGGTTTTTTTGTCCTTCAAGTTGTTTAAAACTGGCACCTATGAAACGTTCCTCAGTGGATTCTGTATCATCAGAACCAACAGACTCTTAGAAACAAGGTTTACATATCATACATCACAGATATCCTCCCTGCCTGTACTGTACGTATCATGTGTTTATGTTCAGAGGGAACATTTCTGTGTGCGCAGGTGTTGGACGGAGGCTGTCGGGTCGATGGCCGGCGTGCACAGTTCAGGACTTTGGGCTGAGGACCCTTTAAACCTCCAGTAACTCATGTACGTAAACCTGGACCTGTTGGATCAGCACTCGTTGATGCATCAGTATCTTTCAGACGCGCGGCCGCTCACTGAGGTCCAGGACCGCCATGTTGGATTGACAGCCGGAGATTTGACCGTGATCGACTCCTGATTGTCAACTTTGATCTCAGACAGCCTTAAAATCAGTGCACAGACCCTTCAGTCCCCATGTGAACTGGATTTCTGTGATTTCTGTGAACCTCCTTCATGTGGCCGCTCCCTGCGGACAGATCTGCTAACTCTATTTCACGCAGTATCTCAGCGCAGCAGCGACTGTGAGGAAAAGGCTTCCCACTTTCTGGGACTGTGCACTTTATTTTTGGACGCCACACAGACTCATACGTCTTGGAAACACCTTTAACTGACCTAAATCCATTTAAGTTTCACAACCAGAGTGCTGATTCAGTAGATCTACGCTGGGTTGGTTGTCGCTGCCTCCACCGTGTGTTATTACCTCACTAACAGGTGGAGTGGAGCTGCACAGCTCCGGCAGAGAGGGAAGAGAAACCCAGAGTCTGGATCATTTCTGAGGTCACGATGCATTTCAAAAACATCTCAGCAGCTGTGATCGACTCAGAGTGACTTGCTGTCATCACTTCTGTTTGCAGCGACTGTGTGAAGGCAGTTCTGATGTTGGCTCACTTTGTCGCCTGCTGATGGGACGACTGGAAAAACTACCACTAATGAATATGAATGAGTTCCCTTCCAGAGCTCGTCTGTGCGAGGCAACTTTCAGCATTACCAGACAAAAACAATATTATTATTCTAAACATCATGATGTTGTGTTAATGTTGCGCTGCAGGTCTGTGCAGCACATCGTGCATCATCCAGTATCACGGGCCTCGCTTAGAACCCAGACAGGCGCTGCGATGCCGACATGTTGGAGAGTGAATACACAGCAGCTTTATAAAGAGGCTCAGATTTCATTTACAAAAGTGTTCAATATTTCATATTGTGTTGACGACTGTGTGAAGCTCATGGACTCAGGATGAACTTACAGCAGCAGGTTAAGTGTTTTGTAACAACATATAACAGGACAATGTGTTGTGTGACTCCTGCAGAGAGTTATCAGCTCAATCTGCGGCTCCTCTCGGCTCATTGTTCATCTGTGAACACAACACAACCTGCCGAGCAGCCGGCAGCAGCACGTCCAGTCAGAGCTGCTGGATGCAGCAGAGACGGATATTTCCCTCTGGAGGTGGTGGAGACCAACAGCAGAGCTTATAGAGAGAAGAACCAACCAGAGGGATCAGAAATTGGTTCAACGCGTGACATAAACAAAGATCTTACAGCTCATACGATACGCAGCCTTTACATTTGGCTTGTATAATCATTAATATTAAAAACATCTATAACTGCAGAAACCCTGCAGGAAGCCGCAGCACAGAAACACCTTCCTCTGTTTCGTGGCCTTGGTTTTTTTCCTCCTCTCGCCCCATTTCCACCCTCACAAAGCTGCAACTCTCACATTCTATTAATCCAGCTCCCTGGAGAGGCCGCTTCCACTCTCAGCTGCTTCGCTCCTTGTTTTGGGCCGTCTTTGTGTTGCCTCTCCGCCTGTCACAGCTGCTCGGGAAGCCTCTTTCTCCCCGCTGTCTCTGCTAAGTATAAAAGAATAGCTGCGGTGGTCTTAGTCAGTCCTCTGAGACGCTCGCCGCCACACAGGCACATCTATTACGGGCAGAACAGCTCCTGTGGGTCCGGACACCATTCAGACTCTGTTTCCTGTGTTAGTTGGGGCAGTTTTAGATCACGAAGCCTGTTTCAGCTCGTTGTTAGTCGATGCAGGTTTGGGCTCAGATCTGTTTAGTTCGGTGGTTCCGACAGGTTTTTCATCCTCGGTCTTAAAATAAGTAAATCAGCTGTCGCCACAGGACAGACTTCTTTAAACACAGATTTAAACTCAATACTTGTTTCTGTCTTTCTTCTTCAAACACATATTCATCACCCACTGTGGATTCGGAGAACTAATTATTGGTGCCTCTGCGTACCAAACGTTAGGACCAGATTACAAATCAACCTGAGGGGAACATCGACGTGTGAACCAAACCACGCCACAGTCCGTCCTGTCGTCCACCGTCCTCAGACCTGAACACCGAACAGGTCGCTGGCCAGAGAAAAATCCCCCTCGCAGCGCTCCAGCACAGAGCAGTGTGTTTCTGTTCCTCTGCTGGAGGAAAGCACTCCCTCAGGGGCAGGCCTGCCTTTGGTTTGGGTGACCACCCGTAGTTTCAGGAGTATTCAGGGGAAATGGACTGTGCCAGACTACAGCAGCCCCTCGAGGCCTGCAGAGTCCTGCAGGTTCATCTGTAAGGAGCAGAGAAGCCGCCTGTGTCAGCGCTATTCACCTGAGAGCGCTCCACAGGTGGACACTGTGCTGCAATCTGCTGTGTTCAGTTCCACTTTATATTTATTTATGTATGTACTGTGTATTTTTTGAATGAGGAGGAACAGGTTCATTTCTTCCAGCTGCAGTAACTTCCTGCTCGTTCAGACGACGTGACGGAGCGTCGACTGTCGTGGCTGTGAAGCTTTTACAGTCGGTGAAAAAGCCGCCGAGCTTGCAGCTGATGTGAACACTAAAGTGTTATTTACTGAAGTGATTAACTGAGACGACGCCGGTCCGACCTGACAAACCCGACCCACGCAGGATGTACAGTACACACCGGCCCACATTAGTCTGAGCAGCGATCGCTGTGGGCGGCTGCAGGTGATTTGTTGTGAAGCCTTTGACCAGGTGAGAAAAATACGGCCGTGAGCTTCCTGCCAGTTTAGAGCAGTTAAAATCTACTGTGGTATTTATGATGCATTATGTTTCCAATTACTCTCAATCAAAGATATAAAATAGTGGAGAGGCCACGAGTGCCCTCCAAGTGCTGGGGACCGCTGTTGCCATGGAGACCACTCAATGCAGAGCGTCTCGTGCCGCTGTCATCACGATCCAGAGTCAACGCATCAGCACGGCCTAGTATACACTGGCTGTATTGTGACAACATGGAGTAATTCTCACATTCTCTCAGACTGATGCACTCTTGTTTGAGTCAGTGTGAGGCGTTGGGGGAGGAAGTACTCGAGTAAAAACACCAATGAAAGAGTTCAAAGATACTCCATTACAAGTCCTGCGTTCAGTGTGTTCTCAGCTTCATGTGGATTTAAACCAAATAAAAACCAGATTTAAGGGTCAGACACGTGTGTGTGTGTGTGTGTGTGTGTGTCTGTGTCTGTGTCTGTGTGTGTGTGTGTGTGTGTGTGTGTGTGTGTGTGTGTGTGTGTGTGTGTGTGTGTGTGTGTGTACCTGCTGCAGCCTCTTCTGCCAACACGCTGCACATCAAGTGTCCTCCTGAAGGATTTCAGGACTCGTGCAGGGAGCTCGGCCAGGCAGATCTCCCTCTGACTTCTGGGTAAAGGAGTTTTTTCGGTGGGGGAGCAGGATTGATGTTCTGCCAGCTCAGTCAGCCAGCGAGTCAAGGACGGTTCAGAGAGACTGAGGAGAAGTCCGGCCTGTCACTGCTCGTCTGACCCGCTGCTCCACTGCTGGGAGCTGAGCTTGGCTGCAGAACTTTATTTGGATTTCAGCAGAGAAGCGCTGACTGTCAGACATCTGGCTGCACACCGGCCCTCTGCATCACACTAGTGTTTGCTTTGAATGCGACTCTGCACTATTTTATATCAGCATTGTAAACCGGCAGTGACCTCTGCTGTAATGAATCAGAACAGAACCATAGTGAGCTCTGGACCTTCAGACACAGCTGACCAGTTAATCTAGAAGCATATTATAGCTTGTGTTGTAGAAACTCTCCAAACATCCCAACAGCAAACAGTAGATCTCAGTATCTGTGGCTGTCACAGGCCTCTGATCAGCCCGTCCAAATATCTAATTCGGCCTGTTTGAAAAGATCCGACTGGGTACCTGTCTCACTACACACCTGTCTTCCTGTACACACTCTGTCCATGTAATGATTGTACCGGACTGAAGTTTTCCACAAGGCTTGGCCGATGTATTCTTGAAGCTATTAGCATGCTAGTCGCTCAATAACGGCAGAGAAAGTCCAGCCAAAATGTCCCATCGCTAACATGCTAACAACAAACATGTCTGTGTTTATGTCCGTAATAATAATGTCAGGTGGTTTCTTATTATGAGCTGTGCTCACAGTACACAGCTGCAGCGCCTGCTGTTCAGCAGCTAACTCAGTTAGCACAAAGCACAAAATAGTCACATTATCACACGTTATGTCTCTGTTGGCATTACTGATCCTGCATCGTACAGAGGATACAATTATTGGATCTCTGGCAAAGCTGGTGACAGGCTGTTGCACAGTGGCTAATGTTAGCACAAAGCACACTGTCCCTGAGCCAAGCTAACCCAGTTAGCACAAAGCACACATCTACAGCGGTATGAGCTCTGTTTGTGACGGCTGTTTTGCTGTTTATATGATTGTTGCCTTGATCAGAGATGTTAGTTTATATAGAAGTTGAACTAAAGAAGCTAAGAGAGCTAGTTGAACGTAGCCAGCGAGCCGCTAACTGACTCTTCGCTGACCAGCAAGAGCTGCGGGGCGGTTTGTGTCTTTGTAGTTAGGAGGTGCGTGAGGAGTCGAACTGGAGGGGATTTGTTTATCTCGATGAAATGAAATGAAGCTTGCTGTTGCTGGTTTCTACACTCTTAGCAACCCAAACTTGTATGTGTGATGCAACCAGCAGCACACAATGAGACTTACAGCCAATGAAGCGTCTGTGAGAATAAGACATCTGTTTTCCAGCGCACGTAAACATGAAGGCGATCTCCCGGCGCTGAGGAACAACGGCGCTCTGTCTCTGCTTCTATTTTAACTTGCAGCAGTGCTTCCTCCTCCTCCCACTCTCAATCTGCCTGCTTCCCTGCCTCCGCTGTCACTGTTGTCACCACTTCCAAACACTGCATACACACCGCAGCCTGCATACCAATGTTACATGTTTACACTCCGCTCTGCGGCTCCCGCAAGAACTGAAGTGAAATCATTGAAAACAAGCAGGAAGATGTGTGACGGAGCCATGAAGCCGGCCGAGTGTTGGCGGCCTAACAGGTGGTGAGACGTCGCTGATCTGATGAGGGGGAGCCGGCGGCGGCCGAGCCCACCGTCACCGTCACTGCAGGCAGGCAGAGCAGCGCTGTGGTTACTGTGTGCAGATTGATGCACGATGGCAGTCGAGAGACAATAAACAGTTATGAGTCTGGAATGAACCTGTTTCCTCACAGTGTTATTACCATCTGTACGTCCAGGTTTATTTTACTGGCTTCTATACGTCAGCTCATCTTCAGTGTGTCCTGGTGGTAACCATCGTAACACACACGTGCTCCGCAGGAAAGTGCTTAAAATCTCAGCAGTTCAACAGCATCAGTAGAACAATGTGTTGAATTTTATCATCAATAAATCCACTTTAGAAACAGGCCTTCAGAATGTGTTCTGCAGAAAGCAAAGACTGATTGTTCTGCTTATAACAGGAAATATTTACAGGACAAAACATTTCAATAGAACCTCCGGCATGGTGTTTTATTTTACATCAGAGAGAACTTTCTATTTTCCCTCAGAGTTGATTGATCGAGATGATATCGCTATAAAATAAAATGTGATCAGTTTGCTACTTTAACAGACAGTGCGGAGTCGTACTGACACTGTGTTTTTCTCTCCTGATAGTGATTCTGATACCTGAACTTTCTGCATATTTGCCCTCTGAGTTGTTCACATTACTTGTCCCGTGTGGCTGCGTGTGCCGGTTCAGATCCGATCGCTGCAGAGACTCATGTACATGCTGATACCAGTTAGAGCATTTTGGGCTATCAGAGCCATTCCTGACACTGGTATCAGTATCAGAACAACCCGAAACACAAACTACATGTGAGCCAAGAGTCAGAACAAATATCCCTCTGACTGGGAGCTGAGGGGAACATGACTCTACCAATCATGTTTAATTACCATCCACACTGCTGAAGTGTCCACGGGCAAGACGCTGGTGTCTGGATGGTTGGTCCGTCAGTGTGTGTGTGTGTGTGTGTGTGTGTGTGTGTGTGTGTGTGTGTGTGTGTGCGTGTGTGTGTGTGTGTGCGTGTGTGTGTGTGTGTGTCTTGTAAAGCCCTCTGAGTTGTTATAAAACCACAACAACACAATAAAATCAACTTCACATTCCACAGAAGTGAACGTGGTGCTCCAGAGGATCACTGATTCATAATGAGCTCCTCTGTTTGAAGGGTAGCTCAGGTGTATCTGGACCCAGGCAGAACTTTACACGTTTCTGGATCTGAATGACTAGGTTCTTGTTTTTGTCACTTTAGGATCAGATCGTTATTAGAAGTGTGAACACGTAGAGAGGATCCCTGCAGAGAGCTCTCCGTTCCAGTTACATCCTCTTTGTTTAACCAGAAGTTCTGTCTCAGTCCGGTCCAACCCACCGGACTGACAGTCACAGTAGTTTTACCTCACAGAACTCCAGAGTTTCTGGTGCTGCCTCAGTCATTGCAGCCATTACAGCCGGCCCAGGTTTGAACCTGTTCTCCAGTTAGACCACAAATTATGTAACTACAGGTTTCAAAATATTATACAACCACAGTTGATGAGAATTTTCAGCAGTCCGGACAGAACCAGTGATCCAACAGGACCAGCAGCACCATCCACAGAACCAAGCTGCTCCTCCGGCCATTAAAAAAACCCACTCTGGAAAGTGTGGATACATATTTAACTATAAAAGCAGCATAATGAAACCCTGAATGAGAAGAATAAAGGGTGAAATTATAATGACATCACCGTATAATGAGAGAACAGGACAGAAAAAGAAACATGGGCTTCAAACGCGGGTGTACTGACTCAGAGAAATAATGAAATCATTAATTAGACCGTGCAGCCAGGGTTCTGTCCCAGAAGATTATTCTGCTGATCTGCTGGGACTGAAAAAAAACAATAGCTTCTGTGGAGCCTCGCTGCTTTGTTCTTTGTCTTACATGCAGATTGAGCCACTGTAGTGGTACCAGCACCGCACCGGCTGCACAATCAGTCACCGCTGCACTGCTGGAGAGGAAATGTTTGCAGAAAATTCTGGAATATTATTCAGTCCTCAGCCGTCAGAGAGCAGATCTACAGCCGAGCGGCTCGTGGAGGTTTATGACTCAGTGGAACCGGTTCTAAAGATGATAATGAGGCTGTGAGCGGGATGTGGCTCAGATGGAGTCCTGTATTGATCAGTCGTCACTAAAGGAGCCACGGTAGTACACCTGGAGTTCAGCGGGTTCCTCTGGGTTTATCAGCTGAGGAAGTCAACGCACCGTAAAGAGTCAGAAGTAGAGCAGCGATGTGTCTCAGGCAAAAGAGCTGCAGTGAATCAGTCAGGCAGTCTGAGCAGAGCTGACAGTCCGGAGACAAATGTTGTCCTCTGTGGTTCTGTTTGGAACTCAGGCGGCTCGTAGTCATGCTAGCAGCACGGCTACGAGGAGGACGGCAACATCCGCCTGCCTGTCTGTCTGTCTGTCTGTCTGCCTGTCTGTCTGCCTGTCTGTCTGTCTGTCTGTCTGTCTGCCTGCCTGCCTGCCTGCCTGCCTGCCTGCCTGCCTGCCTGTCTGTCTGTCTGCCTGCCTGTCTATCTGTCTGTCTGTCTGTCTGTCTGTCTGTCTGCCCGCCTGTCTGTCTGTCTGTCTGCCTGTCTGTCTGTCTCAATGCAGTACTGACGCTCATGCACACTCGTGCACAAATCAGCAACAACAACGTAACATTAGCCAGCTAGCTAGTTAGCTACCGAGACATCAGCAAACTTCTGATTGTTTTATGCTTGTTATGAAGAGAAGGATGGTTGAGTTCTCTTCAGACCTCCATGACAACAGGAATCAGGAGGTGAACGAGCCAAATGGAGGGTCAGGTCTGACTGTAGGGCATCAGGTGTTCCGGGTCGGGCCTTTGTCCTCTCTGTTTCACAGGCCTGAAAACGTGACCCAGTGTCAGGATCTCATCCATGTTAACGTGCGGGCGTTGTAACGCAGCGTTGGCCAGTGTTTGTCACTTGTTGACCTTTACGCACACACAGACAGGAAGTCCATGTGACTGTGTGTTCTGGTTCCGTCTCTCCGTCCCAGTCCTCACCAGCCTTCCTCTGCTCTGCCTCTCTGGCTTCAGACAAACACACTCCACATAACCTCCCTCCGTCTCGTCGCTTGTCTTCCGCTCATTAATGTCACAAACTGGGACACTGGGGCGGCTTGTCAGCCCGTCAACGCCTTTGTCTTCCTCGTCGGTGATGTAACGAGGAATCCCGGCGCGGAGCGGAGCTGCCAGAAATCGTTACAGCCTTCTGATCACTTGGCTCAATCCTCTCGGTATTAGCTGATGACGCATAATGACAGTAATGAATGAGGCCTCGCTCTGCCTTAAACATATGCATACATACACACAGTCACACACTCCCACGCAGACCGGGATCAATAGTCACCGCGGCGTCCCTGAAGACTCTCCGACATTCAGCAAGCTCGAGTCGAAGCCGTTAATGTGTTACAATATTAATCCAGAGCGAGAGAAACGTCCGGCAGCGTGAAGGCCACGAGTCACGACAGGCTGACAGCGAAGATCATTATCACATCTTTATTCTCGTTTTGTCAAAAGGTCAGTCGTTTGAAAAGCTCAGCTTCATAATTGAGATTTCTTGTCTCCAGTCAGAAGCATCGCCTCCGGTAGAGATAAGTTCATTATTCTCTCGTTATCGACGGATCGGTCCGGTTTACAAACCAAACGGAGCTCAAATATTCAGCCAATTTACCAGAAAACAGTCCAACACATAAACGTATTGTTTTGTTCAAAATAACGTACGGATAGAAAAAGAAGAGATCACAGGTTTGATCCCAGTGTCAGAAGAAACCCGACTGAACTTCTGGTTCCACTGATCCAGTCCTGCTGTGTGAGCAGAGTTAAATATTCTGTGGACCATCTGGCACTAATGCTGCTTACCTGTGAAACACCTGTAACAACAGGCCATTTAATATAATAAAAGATATTACATTGACTACATTAACACGTTTATTGGCCTCAGATTATTTTAACACCATAGAAGACGAGCTTGTGTATTCAGACCTGCTGTTCCTCACCTGCACACCAGCCTGTGACATCATCAGCTCACCTGGTGCTTCTTCTGCAGCCAGCACAAACGTAACGGAGTAGAAATATAAAGTAGTTTCAAATGGATATTAAAGTAAAAGCCCCAGAGTTACAGTGTGTGTGTGTGTGTGTTTGACGACAGCATCAGTGTGAGGTTCATTCTGCCCGAACACACAAACACATCGGATCTGTTCTCTGGACCTGGAGCCAGAATCTTCAGCCGCAGCAGATTCAGCTTCAGCCTGGATGTAAACTCACCTGTGCAGAGCTGTTCAGAGCCGACGCTCAGCTGCCACCACAAACCGTCAGTGGGCCGGATGAGTTCTTGACAAAGCGTCCACTGAACAACACAGTCGTCCAGGTCAACACTCGCCACTGACTATATAGAAACTTTGAACAAAGCACACACACTCCGGCCCGCGAGCAGCCGCTAAGCTACTAAACTGCCCAAATTGAATTAACCTGCAGGAAAAAGGTTTGATGATAAACTCATTAAATCAGAATTTAATGAAGTAAGTGTAATCAATTTGTTTGACACTGATTTTCTGACAGTCAGCTCAGTCTCAGCGAGGCTCCACCTGAGCGCCGCGCTCTCCAGCACGTCGCCTGACGAACAGCAGTGAGACTGAAGCGCCGGGCCGACACAGCGCCGGGCCGACACAGCGCCGGGCCGACACAGCGCCGGGCTTTAATGTCTGCTGAGTGGATGCAGGGGAACAATGCGCTCCTAATTGGACATCCAAGAGTCAAACCATGCGCTACATTTTCCCAGCAAACTCAAGGTTCATTTGCTGTTTAACACCAGCGACGTGACGCCTGGTTCTGTGTGTGTGAGTGTGTGTGTGTGTGTGTGTGTGTGTGTGTGTGTGTGTGTGTGTGTGTGTGTGTGTGTGAGTGTGTGTGTGAGAGTGTGTGTTTTCTTTCCACACGTGTGCACACAAACACACAAAGGCACTCAGGGAAACGAGCAGGGAGGAAACGCACTGGAGCGAGAGGAAGTGACTGTATAAACATGAGGTGAGCGAGGGAGAGCGAGGACGGACCGGGACCAGGTCTGCAGGCACGATATCAGAACCGGCAGCTTCATTTAGTCGTGATCGGGGACAGAAACCTCTGCTAAAACTTTATAGAACAGAAAAAAAAAACACAAAGTTTATATGAATCCTGCTAAAAACACAGAGCAGTTATAATGAAGACTGTTTTTCTAGGTGCTAGCTTTCAGTCCAGTAGGACAAAATATACAGTTTGAAACAGCAGCTGGGTCCAGGTCCACTCTGCACCTCTGGGTCCAGGTCCACTCTGCACCTCTGGGTCCAGGTCCACCCCGCACCTCTGGGTCCAGGTCCACTCTGCAGCTCTGGGTCCAGGTCCACCCCGCACCTCTGGGTCCAGGTCCACTCTGCACCTCTGGGTCCAGGTCCACCCTGCAGCTCTGGGTCCAGGTCCACTCTGCAGCACTGGGTCCAGACAGTGTTCTTGTTGCCTAAATAACTAAAACCAGAACATAATGAATCATCTTCCAGTTAAACTTAATTAAATATTTGCTTGACTTTGAGCTCTGAACAAAATCTTTTTGATATTTAGTATTTTCATTACGACTCTCGGCAGTGAATCACTACAAAGACATGAATACGGCTCATATCTAATATGACATCATGGTGCAGGTGTTTTCCTGTGAATGAAACATTCTCTATTTCAAAAGGCTTCACATCCAATCACAGACAGAAACGCCTTTTCTTCAAGGACGGCATTCAAACTCTCCAACATATCAACTGTGTGTATGAAAGTTCTCCTGTATTAACTCCAGCGCGACATTTCAGGGAGCAGGTGTCTCATTTTGGACCATAGATTCTGTGTGTGAGAGTGAAGCGAGCCCATCGTTACTGTGTGAAGCTGAAGCTCGTTATATCTGGTGATCGCTGACAAGTTATTAAAGAGACGATGTTGAAGTTCACACAGCGGCTCGTTTCATCTGAAACTCGTCAGCTTTCTCTCTTTTCTCCTGCTTTTCATTCAGTCATATCCAATCAAATCATCATCTCACTCTGCCACACAAACACTGGAGCTGAACCTGTGTTGTCTGCAGTCAGACAGCAGTTAATTACTTCTATCATCACCACAAGTAGGCTGACAGAACTGAGCAACTTATTGACGACATCATCACATAATTGTAACACTGTACATATTATTTTTAATATACTTACATTGCACTAATGCACTAATCATGAACTCACCTATCTGCTCACACTGGTCTGACATGTATGGCTGACACTGGTCAGGTGATCTGCTGCAGCACCACAGGTGTAGAGGGGGCGTGGCCTGTGGAACACAGCAGGAAGAGGTTTTTGGAGGGAAACATGGGAGTTGTACCAGCTGCTGAGAGGAGAAGAACATTCAACATTCATTCTTTATGGTGGGACCTGGTTAGTGAGAAACACAGATCTGGGATCAGTTACTACTTCTACATCCGGTGAGTTTGATCCTTTTGGGTGGTTTTTTTTTTGCAGTGCATTGTGGTCCCGAACAGAACAGAACAGAACCATGTTGACGCGTGTCACGGCCCGTGTGATTCCCTCAAAAGATGGTCTGTGGTTCTGGATATGTTAGCATCTTCATGTTAGCTGTTAGCTGTTAGCCGCTGTTCCCAGTTCAGTCTCAGAGCTGCAGCACGGCTGGAGACTTAGACAGAGCAGGCCTTCTGGAAAACACTGTGAAGAGGCTCCAACAGGACCACATGAGTTCTGGTGCGGACGGTAAAAGGAGGCTGCAGGTGGAGCTGAACCTGCAGCTGTTTTCAGACTGTGTGGCTGGAGATTGACAGTCTGTCCTGTTGGGAATGAAATACTGTTAAACTTTGATTTAAACTGAGATCCACTGAGCAGTGAACAGACATCTGAGCAGGCGTTTGACGGATGATTTTGGTTGCATCAGTCGAAATGTGAGTGAGATGTTTGACACATTTTAATGAAGACGCAGGACAGAAAACAAAGATGTTAAATTTGTGTCGCTTCTGTTTCTGTCTGATGTGTGAAGAAACACAACCAGTGTGTGTTTGACATGTTAGAGGAGGTTTTGTTGCTCATGATGGCGTGTGTGTGTCCGGTGTGCTCGGTCTGTATGAAATATTCATGTTCCCTGCAGCTCGCGTGTTGCAGTGTGCTGGTTCTGAACGCTGTTTCAGACCTGCTGCTGCTGGTTGAATTTCCCTTTAGGGACAATTAGGTTTGAACTTGGTCTTATCTTGTAATCTTGTGTTTTCATGACGTGTGTTGTTCAGCAGCAGGCGCCTGTTAAAGAGTCAGCACAGTAACACTGATCTGAGATCAGCGGCTGGTTCGTGTCCTGACCCGAGCGGGCCGACGCAGACTGGACGGATGTAGAGAAGCTGTTTTCTATCGGACTGTCGCTGTTTCTGCGTCTCCCTCCTGGATTTCTCTCTAAATTCTATTCTGTGTGTAACTTCCTGTTTCAGTGAGTCAGTGATTCAGTGAGTCGGCCTCACGCTTCACCCTCCACATGAATCATCCTGTCAGAAATCATCTCTGCTCAGTGGATTTGTGTGAACCAGGGGAAACTACAGATCCATCCATTCAGTCACAGCTGAGCACACGTACAGGTGCTTCTCACCTGTACGTGTGCTCAGAGCCGCCCTGTGGGCCCTCAGGCCTGCTGTCAGACCGAGAACAGGATCCAGAGTCCAGGTGACGACAGGGACTCATACAGGTCCAGTGTGAGCAGAACAAAGAGCATGAAGTAGATATTAAACTATAAAAACAAAACTTTCAACAAGTTAGTAAAGATGTTTCAGTGTCTGTCTTTATCTTAAACAAATGAAAAACATTGTTGAATAAACATGATGAAATGATGCAGCAGCTCCAGCTGTAGCTGCTTCAGAAAGCTGGACGAGCAGCCGCCTCAGCTGCTGACAGTAACCACTCACAGCAATGAAGAACGATGACTTAAATAACGACTGAAGACAGCCGACCAGAGACATCACGGCTCGGTGTGAAATCAGCTTTCAGATTCAATCATCCAAATCAAAAACAGGATCCAAGATTTCTCCCAGTTTTTGTGTTTGAGAGAGAATAAACACTGCAGAGAGGAAACTAACCGAAGCTCTTCTGTTATTGACTGTGGAATCACTGAGTGACGGAGCAGAACGGCACCAGGACACAGTCGGGCTGTCAGGACACAGAACCATCTGTTGGTCTGTACTGGTCCAGCTCAGATGGACTGTGGATCTGGAGACTCTTTTAATATACAGCTAGTAGTATTTAAAGTGCCATTGATGCAAAATTGAACGTACTGCCTTTCCACCACAGCATTTAATTTAGTCAATCAATTAGGAATTCTGTGGATCAATCAGTGAGATAATCAGTCCCTCAGTCGGGCCGGAGCCGCCGTCCTCCATCCTCGTCTCGGCGCTGCTCGGCTCGCTCGGGTTTCCCTCAGCTGACTCCCAGTGAATCTCATCACTTCACTGGTCTGCCACTGCACATTAGCCCCGCCACCCCCCCTCAGGGAGGACACACACACACACACCCTCACACACACACACACACTGTACACACACACATACACTGTACACACACACACACACTGTACACACACACACTGTACACAGAGTGAATGCAAAGTCGTGCTGATAGAAATGTAAAACACGAAATGTGAACATACAGATGAGAATTCACTGAAGTGTAACCACAGCACACACACACCACACACACACACACACACACACACACACACACACACACACACACACACACACACACACACACACACACACACATGCTCAGATATCCAGATGCATTTATTTTGAATGGTGCTTATCTCGCCTGTTGAAGCAGCAGTGTTATCATTTGTGCTCCTAAAATTGACGGTAATCCCTTTACAGGTCAATATCTCTACTGTGTGTGTGTGTGTGTGTGTGTGTGTGTGTGTGTGTGTGTGTGTGTAACAGGAAACTCCCTCTGCAGGAAACACACGGGTCAGCGTGCTGTTGTGTTTGAGTCCTGCGGTCGCCTGCAGTAAAACGCAGCTCCATCAGCTCCGTGTCAGAATGTGATTCTGAGCTGACGACTTCCTGCAGCCGTCTGGATATAAATCTGATCAGTAGCTGCGCTCGATTTTACACACGGCTTCATTTTTTTACTTTGTGGCAAAAGAAACATTTACCACTTCTGTTTCTGCGTGTTGGGTTTTAATCAGATTTGACAGCCAAAGAAAGCCTTTTTAAAGAAAAGGTTGGATATTTAATTGTAACACATTGTGTTCAGTGACTAACAGAGGAGCTGCTCTCTGAAGGTTCACAGCTGAGGCTTCTCTGGTCACTCAGGTCGGGAGGTTAAAAACATTCAGCTATCAAACAGTTACGTCGCGCTGCCAGAACCCAACAGCTTCCAGTCTGCGGCGTGGATGCTGGTATCTGTATTTACTGACTGTGAGCGAGGAAACGTCTCGCTGTCCTCGCAGCTCTGGATGTATGAAACGACTTGGACTGTTCTGGGTCTTCATCACCCGACATCAGCGTGCTCTTCATACACCACCAGCCCAGTGAGGTCACAGCTCACCTGTGGTGGGACCGTGGCTGCCCGTCAGGTCCGGCCGTCTCCTCTCACACTAACGTTTGCCTGATGACTGTCACTGACGGGTGAAGTTCTGCAGGAGCTGGATTAACGTGTGATGGCGCCTCAAACAGGAGAATCATGTATTCTCTGCTGCCTCCTTGTTTCCTCCGACGGTGTTTGTTGTACTAATCAGGCAGCTAGAATCAGATTTTCAGCTCGGTTGGTTGCAAATGAAATCAGCACAACAAAATGAGCAAATCAATAAAAGTATTTCAGTCGTCTGCGTCGGCTCACGTCTCTCAGGAGATCAACAGATTTCTGGGTTTTCTGGCTTGTGGCTCAAAGACTGAATGCAAAGTCACAGTGAGTCCAGCTGTGTCTGCAGGACTCCCGTCATCGGTCCTGTTCAGATCAACAGGGCCCGTTTTCCTGGATCTGTAAAAGGAAGATCACATATTGAACTATGATATTCTCTTTTATAGACTCTTTGACTTCTATCACTTTAACGTGGTTTCAGTCTTTCTAACCAGGAGCGGTGTGAGTGAGTTTAGCAGGAATCCACAGGGTTCTGGTCTCAGTGGACTACAGTCAGGGTCTGGTCTCAGTGGACTACAGTCAGGTTCTGGTCTCAGTGGACTACAGTCAGGTTCTGGTCTCAGCGGACTACAGTCAGGGTCTGGTCTCAGTGGACTACAGTCAGGTTCTGGTCTCAGTGGACTACAGTCAGGTTCTGGTCTCAGCGGACTACAGTCAGGGTCTGGTCTCAGTGGACTACAGTCAGGTGCTGGTCTCAGTGGACTACAGTCAGGTTCTGGTCTCAGTGGACTACAGTCAGGTTCTGGTCTCAGTGGACTACAGTCAGGTTCTGGTCTTGTCATTACTCGGTAGAACTGTTTGTCACTTTACCTCACTGTTGTTTTTGTACACCAAAGACAGAAAGAAGTTCATGTAGAACATTTGCTGAATGAACAAGAAGGTCCAAATAATGCAGAATGAGTCAGAGACAGAGTTTCACAGAGTTTATAAAGTGTCTCCAACTCAACAACTCACTAAACTGACACATTTGTTAAGGGAGTCTGGGGACTTTCTCCACGGGGACAAAGAAGGAGCCTATATTGTTCCTGTTTAGTGTCTTTGTAACATGTGACATGTTTAGATCAATAACATGTTTCTTCTTTCATAAATGGAGTGTAAATGGTGAAATCAGTGTAAACAGTGTGTTCAAACAGCTGATCAATGTTGGCAGGTAAGACTTTAGCACTTTAGACACAGAAGCAGACAGGCTGGTACAGACATGCTGCCACAAACTGACACTTTTTACAAGGAGACAAACAACTGCAGCTGAAAGATTTAATGCTGAATTTACAACAAGGACACAATGAGTTACAATCTGTCAGAGACACAGTTTCACTACGTTAGAAAGTTTGTTTTAACTCAACAACTCTTAAAATCACTACATTTGTAAAGGGAGTCTGGTGATGTTGTGAATGATTGTTGGCTTCATGTATTACATTTAATGCTGAATTTACAAGAAGGCTCCAATGATTCAGAATCTGTCAGAGACACAGTTTCACTACTTTATAAAGTTTGTTTTAACTCAACAATTCTTAAAATCACTACATTTGTTAATGGAGTCTGGTGATGTTGAGGTGACTGGTTCACTTCATGTTTTGATTTTATAAGAAGTCTCCAATGATTTAGTACAATATTCTTTCATATTTAATTCTTATAGACTCAAACTGTTCTATTGGTTGAAATCAAAGGTGTTTTTCTGCTCGGTCAGATTTTCCTGTTGACTGCTGTGAGTTTGCCCAAAGGCTCGTGTCAGACATTATAAACTAGCTGCTGCGTGCTGCTGTATGTAGTGTTGGTTCATGTTAGACGCGTCTCCTGTAAAACAATAATACATTAACTCATCCAGGAGCAGCAGGCAGGCTGTTTGAATCAGATCCACACTGTTGCTTCGCCGTCCTCAGATCTGCAGTGAGACCCTGGAGGTTTGTTCACACATTTAAATGCCGTCCGTGTCGTGTTTGTGTGTTTGATGAGAGGCGAGTGTAATACGTGTTCATCTACGTGAGCCAGGATCCTCGTCGGCCAGCTGGGGTGTTCAGCGTGTTACTAAACGGAGCCAAATCAAAACTGCGTTCTTAATTTGGATAAGGGATGGTAATGTCTCCCACAGGAGTGAAATCAACCAACACCTCCAACTGTACAACAACTTTTCATCCAGCGCCTCTCGCAGCCTGATAATGAGCAGATAAACACCAGGGAGGTGTTTTAGCTGAGGCGGGCAGTGCAGACGTGGCAGGAGGATCCTGAGGATGCTAATTGAACAACACTTCCCCCCAAAAACCTTCAGCCTCGTCCATCAGCGCGCCTCCGACTGGACGTGAAGCAGAAGTTAGTGAAGACAGCGCCGTCCTCTCAAAGTTTTCCAGGCTTCATCAGATGTTTTCTGTCGGCTCGTCTGCACGGTTTCACCACCCGGCAGGCGCCTTCATTTATCTTGGGGTTCGTCCAAAGCTCGTGATGAGTCCTCTGGACCCGGGACCATGTCCGAACGGGGCCTGGAGCGGAACCGTTGGTCATCATGTCACTGCTCAGTGATACACGCTGCTTCTTAACTGCTGAATATAACTCCAGCTGGGTCACTGTGTTAACCTGTGACCTGAGGATGCAGACACAGTCCTGCAGTTATTCAAGAAGAATGTTTTATTCATCGCATTCGATCCAACATCGTTCTCTCTGGATCTGACACTGAATCATCATGTTCTTCTTCTCTCTGGTATCTTTTGATCCATAAAGCTCCGACTGGAAAGGAAACGTTTCATCTGTCGGTTTATCAGAGCTGCTCCACAGACCAGCTCTTTAAATTTGAGTTAAAGACTTCAGGAACAAATCAAAGCGCCTTCGTTAAGATCAGGACTCTTCTACCTGTTGGTCATTTCAGA
>OZ023157.1:640000-657500 GCA_963678695.2 Diplodus puntazzo | reverse complement strand
GCTGTCCTCACCTCAACATGCCTCACCTGTTAAATGATTACAAGAAAGAAAACAGATTTTAATTTTCTGACCTGCAGCAGTTCAGAAGAAACCAGCTGGAAGTTTCCTGGAAATACCTGAAAGAAGTCGGACGCAGCAGGTGTTCAGACTTCCTCTCCCAGCTCCTCCTGCGGGGTCACGAGGCCCTCCCAGACCTGATGAGGTCTATAATCTCTCCGGAGAGTTCTGGCTCGGCTCCGTCTGGATCTCGAGCTCACTGTTACATCTCTGGACCTAGAAATGAAGTGTCACTGAATATCAATATGCTGAATGGTGGAAAAAAAGCAGCCCATTAACAGCTTTTAACAACCAAAGCATTGAAAGCTAAACGTTGCCTTTACTCACGGTGACCTGAGCCTGGTGCACCAGCAGGTGGTAAAGGTCAGTGTCAGGTTCTGCTGCCTGCTCAGACAAATCGTCCTCCTCACTAATGTGGCAGGAAGTGGCGAGCTGAGTGGTGCTTACCCAGCCTCGCATAAAGTAGGTAATTATACTGACGTCCCATTGCCTCTGAATTTATGCTTCTGTAATGGCTCCGGCACACTGAACCACAGAGAATGGGCCCTCTTCACGCCAGAACACAATGACTGGAGCTGACACCTGGACCGGTTACCTGCCGCTTCGTCGTCGGTCCAACTGTACGTTTGTGTTGCTTGTTTCTGCGGCTTCAGGTCCGACGGTGATGAAATGCGGTCGGCTCACCTGTGCTTGATGACTGTGCTCTTTGTAACAATAACACGCTAAACGACTAAAATGTAAATGTGATTGCATTCAGACGTGCAGAGAGAGCGATTGGCCCCTCGCTTTGCATAAAACGCCTTCATGAGGCAGCGAACGGCTCCCGGGTGTCAGCGGCTGCAGGAGCAAACGCTCAGCGGCAAGTCCACCAGCAGTCAGTCGGATTCACTGTTTCTTTGTTTCTTCATCGTAAATCTACACGAGGGAGCAGACGCCCGAGAAATGATGTGAGAGGTGAGAACACGTGTGAAACTCCAGTGACAACAAATACGTCATGCTAAAGTTTGATTTAATGATGATTAACTAATGCTGCCTTGACATGGACATGGAGTAAATATGTAATTATTTACCAGTTTAGTTTTGATCCAACAGTTAATTTTCCATCAGAGTTTGTTCCTGTTGTTCAGGTTTCAAGTTGATTTATTTACTAAGAACTCAAGACGTGTTGCTCTGACAGGTGAGCTGCTGGATGTCGGCAGGTAAGACTTCAGACAGAAGCAGACGGGCTGGTGCAGACGGACACGTTTTACAAGGACACTAACAACTAACCGGTGGCGGCTGCCATGCAAGCTGCAAACCAGAACACCAGCAGCAGTTTGGGGTTCAGTATCTTTGACACGCAGAACAGGGGAATCGAACCAGCGACCTTCCGATAGCGAGACGCTGGCTCCGCCCTGAGCCACGGCTTCCCTTCATGTCTTGATTTAATGCTGAATTTACAAGAAGGCACCAAAGATTTAGAATTTACCAAATATAGTGTTTCATAATGTTTATAACATTTTACGCTACTCAACAACTCTTAAAATGAGCTGATTTTTAAAGGGAGTCTGGTGATGCTGTGGATGATAGTCGGCTTCATGTTTTCCATTTAATGCTGAATTTACAAGAAGGCACCACTGATTTAGAATCTGTCAGAGACAAATGTCTCCTCATGGAACAACTCTAACATCACTACATTTGTTGAGGGAGTCTGGTGATGTTGTGGTGACGGGTTCAGTGGATGGATCAGCTGATCACATGGACATCAGACTGTTGTGGCTTCAGCTGTGTGTCCTCGCTCACCTGAACAGGTGGAAGTTCAGCTCCGGTCTGTCTCGTGGTGACTAACACGTGTATTTAACAGCGTCTCATGTTAGCATCAGCTGTCAACCGCCTCCCCGCTCAGACTCATTCTTTGTTCCGGTATCAGCTGTGAGGAAGCTCAAAGGTTCGCGGATCGCAGAAGCTGAGTGGGTTTCAGAAGCACTTTGGACGGCAGGTAACCAAATATACAAGCTGCGTTCAGGTGGTTTAGAGTTTAATGGTCCCCTTTGTCCCCACGACTGTTTGTTCCCTCACAGTGACGGAAACAAACGCGACAGACTTCCTACTTAAACTCACTATGAAAGACATTACATGAATAAACATTTCTGCTTTTGTCAGCCTCTTCACCTGAAGCTCTCACCGCGCCGCCACTCATCATAGCCAAAGAATTGTGCCGTAGACAAGTTTGGCACCAAATGAATGTTGGCACTCGGTATCAGGAGCTCAATTATGCAGCGCTGCGACTGAAACTGAAAGGATTCTGTCATGCTGTCAGCCCCAGTTTGACATCAGCGCCCACATCTGTGTGGACCACTTCACAAGTAGCTCCAACCTGAGAGAGTCATCCGCACCGCGATTCATCCAAACACAACCGTCTCTGCTGCTTTGTTCCTCTGTCAACACAAACAAGTCTGAATGTTACAGCGTGATCTATTAAAGCTACTGTATGTGAAGCTGCAGAGACTTTACTGTGACGTCACTCTGAGCACATCTGCTGCACTGCTTCCTCTTCCTCCTCTCCTCTTCCTTCTGTCCTTCCTCCTTCTGTCCTTCCTCCTCTCCTCTTCCTTCTGTCCTTCCTCCTTCTGTCCTTCCTCCTTCTGTCCCTCCTCCTCTTCCTTCTGTCCTTCCTCCTCTCCTTCTGTCCTTCCTCCTCTCCTCTTCCTTCTGTCCTTCCTCCTCTCCTCTTCCTTCTGTCCTTCCTCCTCTCCTCTTCCTTCTGTCCTTCCTCCTCTCCTCTTCCTTCTGTCCTTCCTCCTCTCCTCTTCGTCAGGTCTCTCCTTCTGTCCTTCCTCCTCTCCTCTTCCTCAGGTCTCTCCTTCTGTCCTTCCTCCTCTCCTCTTCCTCAGCTCTCTCCTTCTGTCCTTCCTCCTCTCCTCTTCCTCAGCTCTCTCCTTCTGTCCTTCCTCCTCTCCTCTTCCTCAGGTCTCTCCTTCTGTCCTTCCTCCTCTCCTCTTCCTTCTGTCCTTCCTCCTCTCCTCTTCCTCAGCTCTCTCCTTCTGTCCTTCCTCCTTCTGTCCTTCCTCCTCTCCTCTTCCTCAGGTCTCTCCTTCTGTCCTTCCTCCTCTCCTCTTCCTCAGGTCTCTCCTTCTGTCCTTCCTCCTCTCCTCTTCCTTCTGTCCTTCCTCCTCTCCTCTTCCTCAGCTCTCTCCTTCTGTCCTTCCTCCTTCTGTCCTTCCTCCTCTCCTCTTCCTCAGCTCTCTCCTTCTGTCCTTCCTCCTCTCCTCTTCCTCAGGTCTCTCCTTCTGTCCTTCCTCCTCTCCTCTTCCTCAGGTCTCTCCTTCTGTCCTTCCTCCTCTCCTCTTCCTTCTGTCCTTCCTCCTCTCCTCTTCCTCAGGTCTCTCCTTCTGTCCTTCCTCCTCTCCTCTTCCTTCTGTCCTTCCTTCTCTCCTGAACACAAACACATAGTTTCTCTTTTGTAAAGATGTGTTTGTGTTGGCAGGAGGAAGCTGCAGCAGAGCCATAATTTGCCAACATGTCTGATCACTTTTATTTTTAAGGTAGATGACAATTAAGTAATGGCTGTCACAGCCTAACCTGCTATTAGAGTCTCTCTCTTGTCACAGTCGTCCAGCTGGAGACGGCGACACGGTGAGAGGCAGAAGAGGAGAAGATGAAGGGTTGTGTTGAGGAGGAGGAGGAGAGATGACAAACACAGCCAGGAGCCAACAGGAGAATGGTTTTTTTCCTTTTGTAGGCAATAATTTGAGTTATCAACAAAAGTCCAACTGCTCCCAGAGCTGAACGCTAACAGAATGCTAACAGGATGCTAACAGAATGCTAACAGGATGCTAACAGAATGCTAACAGAATGCTAACAGGCTCACAGCGAGTCCAGCTGATGCTGAGGTGTCATCACTTCTGCAGGTGACTGATCAGAAAGTATTCGCCTCATTCAGAGGTTGACCTGATGATGGCGCTATGAGAAGGAAACACTGACCGAGCCCACGAGCAAACATCAGACTGAAACCTGGAGCTGAAGGTTTAACATGTGTGTAGTGTGCAGGAACCTACGTTTATTTCTGGGGTTGATCTAATAGTTGATATCAGAGGTTATTTACAGTTCTGCTCACCTGAGCGAAGACGTGAAAGACGGACGAGCTCGAGCGTTTGTGTCACACATGGTGAGCGCTGTCACAGGTGTTTGTACCTGAGTGACTGATCTTGTGATGAAGTGTTCAGGTGTTTAAAGGTCAGAGCTCAGAGTCAATCTGCCTGTTTGTATTCGGAGGTTTGGAGATTCAAACTGAGCTAAAGCAGATTTAAAAAGGAGACAAAGACTGGATGTGATCATCATCATCAGAGGAGAAAACGGAGCGCTGCTCGGAGAAGTGAAGCGGATGAAGCGTGCAGCGGAGGAGAGGCTGCAGGAGGTGTTTGTGTCAGAGCTGCTCTGGAGTCCTCGTCCTCTGACACATCACGTTTCCTCACCTTTTAATTGGACTGTCACGCCTCGGACCGGCCGCCCTCGGGCCTGGAGGGGGGCGTGATGCGGCTCTGCTGGACGGGCGCCCGGCCGCATTATCTCACGGCGTCCTCACAGTTTGACTCGGAGAAAGAAAATGATCACAGAGACAACACATCTGCCTCCCAGCAGGAAACAGAAGAGTTCGTCCAGCTGTGACTGATAATCGGACTCGTCTGCAGCTGATCGGGTCACACAGCTTCCCCTCACTCGGTTGTCTCAGACTCTGATGCAGCCGGTCACCTTCAGGGAATCCACTGTGAGAGCAGGTAATAACACCTGTTCCTGCTGGACGGTGGCCTCGAGTGGCTGTAGTAGAAACAACAGCAGCAAAGGAGGAAGAGAGGTGAAGAATGAGGAGTGACATAGAGATTGATAAGCAGTCAGACCAATGAGCAGAGCTGATCATCAGCATCATCATCAGCACACCTGTGGTGTTCTCTCAGACACCTGGAAGCTTCTCCTGGTTCTTCCTCTGCTCCTCATCAGTACCGATAGAGAGAAGTGGAGGAATGAGATTCCTGGTGGATCAGATTAGTAACCGGTTCTTGATTTCCCACCTCTGGTGCTGGTGGATCGTTAGCTTTATAGACGATGTGGTTGGAAGCTGATCTGTGAGCAGCTGTCAGTGTCTTTGAATCGTGAAGTCTTTTCATTATCTTACACTGAAATATCCCCAAAGACATTTACAGTATTCTGCTCTGAATATTAATAATAATGTGTCTGACCGCGATTGGCTTCCTGTGTGGGTGTGTGTGTATGTGTGTGTGTGTGTGTGTGTGTGTGTGTGTGTGTGTGTGTGTGTGTGTGTGTGTGTGTGTGTGTGTGTGGTTCTGGTTCAGCTCGGTTACCTTCAGCCTCTCTCTCTGTTAACCAGCAGCTCTCAGTGAGGAGCTCCTTGTTTATATGATTAGGAAACACATGACAGCAGAGTTTATCCTGGAGGACTGCAGAGAAGGAGGTAATGGCGTCTCGCTCGGTGCAGTGCAGTGTGGGTAATGTAGCAGGAGGAGGAGGGCTGTGCGTGTCAGCTTGGACCTCAGCCGACCTGCTGCGACACTCCTGACTGGAAACCAGCAGCTGCCGGCTCGTCAGGAGCAGTTGAACGTCTGATTGTCTCGCCGGCACGTCGACTGACAGATACGGATCAACCCGCCTCCGTCAGACGGCGTCTTCCAGTTAGAGCTCAACAGGAACTTGAACTCTAGAGCTTCAAATTAAAATCATGACTCTCGGCTGTCGGGGTTATCGACGCTCCTGGAATCAATTTCTACCCCTGGCTCTGTAGATAATGAGAGCAGCGTCATTAAAATGTTCCATCCAAGGACAGAGAGCTGCTTTAGTCCACGTAGACGACGAGAGCTGCTTGTTAGGAACAAACTGCCTCCACACTGAAGCTTAATTAAACGCTGTCCTGTCAGCACATGAGGAGGAAACACAGCTTCTCTGCTCAGCTCTGTGTTTAATAGATGTTCAGTCTGTGTGTGTGTGTGTGTGTGTGTGTGTGTGTGACAGAGTATAAGTATCAGATATTAAATCAGTTTATGCTTCAGATCTGGATCTTGCAGAGGCTTTTCCACCATGTTCACAGACAGGCTTCAGTTTCTCTGCACCGTCACGAGAGCGTCATGTCTGCGTTACGCCGACCGTCCTGTTCACGCTGGAGACTCGGGAGACTCTGGAGATCGGAGACTCGGGAGACTCGGGAGACTCGGGAGACTCGGGAGGCAGCTGAACTTTACTGCCTGTGTCTCTGTCCCTTTGACTTCAAGTCAGGTTCCCTTCTGCTGCATTAAAACGGCAGTTTCTGGTCGACTGTAACAACATCCGTGGTGCCATGTTGGTTCTGACCAGGCGTGTTATTTGTTCAGTACCAACACACCTGGTCCACTCCCAGACAGCCGGACTGGTGCAGCGTACCAGCAGCAGGTGACTCAGACGTTCATCGTGCACTCACAGTTTGTTTAGATGAATCTACTTTGTGTTGTTGGTCAAATTCAGCAGCTTGTCAGTTTCCTGAAGCTTCAGACTGTGACGCTCAGCCTGCGAAGGCTCCGAGGTCGAGTTTGATCTGATAACTGAAACGCAGCGTCTGGTTAGAAGCAGAGAGCTCACTGGCTGTTCACATAATAACTCTTGGACTGTTAGCTGCAGTTTGGTTCGGTTCAGGAAAACATCTGCCTCAGTCTGTCACTCACTGTGAGCTTCATCATGTGCAAACAATCCTTCTGATTTAACATAACTCAGGAATCAATCAGCTGGTTTCTGGATCACAACAGGACGGAAACTTCAGCCTCCAGAGGTAAAGTCCAGTTTCAGACCCATCCAGCCCCCCAACAAACCACAGAACTGGACTTTTCCTACTCTGTACAATATGTAAATGTTCACCTACTAACATTTGAAGGTGATGCCACATACGTAATGTAACTCCAGTGTTGTAGGTAACGTCTGTACGCTGGTTTCCTAAACTGTGACTGTACCAGAGTCCTGTATGTCTGTCGCTGGTGCCCTGCAGTTAACAGTGTGCTGCAGCGCACACACACCGTACACACATCATACACATCATACACACACCGTACACACACACACAGTGAGCCGGAGATACATATTAAATTCCGTGTCACAACATTTCCAACAGGCTGTACGCGCTCGCCGCCTCTCATATATATTCCATTAACAGGGACTCACGCAGCAGCGCGTCCTGCTCGTCGCTGCTCTGACCTCGTGTTCTACAAGCTGTTGTCCAACCCAACATGGAAATGACAAATTTAAATAAAAGCTTAATTAAACACTGTCGCTGCATGGCACCTGCTGCAGATGTAACGTGTAGGAGTCCTCATTAATGTTCTGCTGTATCGCTGTAAATAACGGTGATGAAATATTCCACTCCACCATCTGGCAGGATGATAAGTCACGCATCAGAGCAGCGGGAGGGGACCTGATTAAAAAACGCTGCTATAAGAGAACGAATGTATAAATTCATCTGACAGTGACATTTCTGTTAGCGAGCGGCCAGCCGAGCTGCTTCTGTCTGTGGCTTTCATGTCCGTCTGAAGCGTCTCCAGCGTGGACAGACGTGTGACTGCACAGACCGACGGGACGAGCAGTCGTGACTGAACTTCAGATGAAATGTTCCTGAACGTGTCGGCGCTGATCGCTCCTCCCCGCTGACGATCCAAACCTGTTCAATAGTAATCAGCTTTAATTACATGAGCAATTTAAAGCAAGTGTGAGTTTGCTCTTTAATTATTCATCATAATTAATGTTCAGATTATAAATCCCCAAACTACATTTGGACACACACTGTGTTTTATCACGTTTAAGTGGATAAATCTTCATTATGACGATCAAACTGTGGAAATTTCCCCGTCGGATCAGGATGATTTCTCCTCTTCATCACTGCATCTGTGTCAGACCGTCAGCTCCTGCATGTGATTCATCATTAAACATCTCCAGCTGAACAATCTGCACAGACTCCAGTCTCTCAGGTCTCTCGGGTCTCTCGGGTCTCTCGGGTCTCACAGGTCTCTCGGGTCTCTCGGGTCTCTCGGGTCTCACAGGTCTCTCGGGTCTCTCGGGTCTCACAGGTCTCTGTGTCCTGTGTGGATGTCCTGACGATGTCGTCTCCATGTGAGAAGATCTGAGCTGCTCTCACGATTACAACCTGCAGTCAGCGTCGCCTCTCAGGCTACAAACTGTAAGTTAGAGAAGCTTGTTGTGTCCAGAACTCTAGTTATTATGTTAAAATGTCTAAATATGCAAAAGTCCATATTTAAATCTGTCTAGTTTAAATTCTGTCTGTATGTTGATGTTGTGGAAGCAGAACTGAGTTTGAACAACTCGTGTGTGTAAAGATAGAAGATGGATTCGTCCAAATTCTCCTTCAAACACACAAACAAGTCACTGATCACTGGATCTGATTGTACGCAGGTTTAGTGAACTGACACCTTTGTTTTTAATCCGGGTCAGAACCCGAACATCTACCGTGTGTTTCACTGGGTTCCACATCTGCTCGGCTGCTCTGACTGGGATCAGCGCGCTCATACAGCAGAGTCTCACAGAACAATGACGGAGAGACGACTGTGTGCAGCTGCACGAACACATGTGGTCCGACAGCAGCGCTGTAATCTGGATTATTCACAGTGAGCGGTACCACACAGTGAGCGGCACCACACAGTGAGCGGTACCACACAGTGAGCGGTACCACGCAGTGAGCGGTACCACGCAGCAGCGCTGTAATCTGGATTATTCACAGTGAGCGGTACCACACAGTGAGCAGCACCACACAGTGAGCGGTACCACGCAGTGAGCGGTACCACGCAGCAGCGCTGTAATCTGGATTATTCACAGTGAGCGGTACCACACAGTGAGCGGCACCACACAGTGAGCGGTACCACACAGTGAGCGGTACCACGCAGTGAGCGGTACCACGCAGTGAGTGGTACCACGCAGTGAGCGGTGCCACGCAGCAGAGCCTCACCTCTCGTCAGTTCTCAGAACTTTCTTCGACAAACTGAAGTCCAGTTTCCTGCGATGCAGCACTTCTAATCCCCTCGACCGGGATGACCGAGAGCCTTCATCCACATTCCTCAGACAGTCGCAGCGACCTTTAGCTCCTCGGTGAGATTCTATCTGCACCTCTGGCTCCAGAACGTCTCCTGACTCAGCAGAACTCGGCTCTGATAACCGGAGCGTCGTCATCACAGAACTCATTACTGATCACGTCTGTAGATTCACGTTCCCGCAGATGTGATAGTGAAACAGCTTTCATGTTCTGTGAACGTACTGACGACTGGGTCGCTCTGATACTGACGGAAACTCAAAAGCATGAAGAATCTCAGGCAGGTTCTGCAGCTCCACGGAGCGGTCCTGGATTTATAGACTTTATTCACACACCACAGGTAATAATATCAGCAGAAAGTGGATCTTCTGAATCTTTTGGGGCTCGACTGGACTTGGTTTGACCCGGCAGGTCAGCGCAGCATCGCAGGTGTTTCCATGACAACAGGCCCACCTGCTCGAAGGTGTGTCTTTAACTGATGAGGCGTGACAGAACCAACACACTGAGGGGAGGAGCCGTGTGGTCTCTGGTTGGCTGCGATTGGAGGACGTCGCTGGCGGTCCATGTCGGGCGGCGCCAGGCCAACATGGTGCTCTTACACTGTAAATCAGCGCGGCCCGGTTCGGCTCAGCGTGGACAGAAGAGCCGGCGACAGTCCCGTGTGTTTGTGTCATGAGGATGATGTTGAACAGAACGGCACTAAAGAAGTGAAACAAAGGAAGACACAGAATCAGAACCACTCGCAGCAGAGTTGGTGCTGATAGCCTCTGGCAAACTTTTCAATTTGGCTTTACAGCTCCTGATGGAGCCACATTTTAGAAAAGCTAGCTGCTGCCAAACAGAAACATTATTATCACCTGGACCCAAACAGCAGCGCCGGGCCGGAGATCAGAACTCAGAGCTCAGAACTCAGAGCTCAGTGCTCAGAACTTAGAACCCAGAGCTCAGAACTCAGAACTCAGAGCTGCTCTTCCAGCTGCACAGCAGCGCTCAGCTCAACAGGAGAAGATAGAAAATAAGAACAAACGAGAGCTCTGTGTAGCTGCCGCATGCTAACGCTGCCTGTCATGGCCGACATCAGGCTCTGCTGGTCTCTGCTGGTCTCTGCTGGTCTCTGCTGGTCTCCGTCGGTCTCTGTTGGTCTCTGCGGGTCTATGTGGTCTCCGTCGGTCTCTGTCGGTCTCTGCTGGTCTCTGTTGGTCTCTGCTGGTCTCTGCTGGTCTCTGCTGGTGTCTGTTGGTCTCTGCTGGTCTCTGCTGGTCTCTGTTGGTCTCCGTCGGTCTCTGCTGGTCTCTGCTGGTCTCTGTTGGTCTCTGTTGGTCTCTGCTGGTCTCTGTGGTCTCCGTCGGTCTCTGTCGGTCTCTGCTGGTCTCTGTTGGTCTCTGCTGGTCTCTGCTGGTCTCTGTTGGTCTCTGTGGTCTCCGTCAGTCTCTGCTGGTCTCTGCTGGTCTCTGTTGGTCTCTGTGGTCTCCGCAGGTCTCTGCTGGTCTCTGCTGGTCTCTGCTGGTCTCTGTGGTCTCTGCTGGTCTCTGCTGGTCTCTGCTGGTCTCTGTGGTCTCCGTCGGTCTCTGCTGGTCTCTGTTGGTCTCTGCTGGTCTCTGCTGGTCTCTGGCTGCTGTGTGGCTGTTTGCCACCTTGCATAGTGACGAGCTCAGTGAGAGGCAGTTAGCAGTCAGAAGGAGGATGAATCATTTAGCTGTGGTGGTTTTGAGACCCGGCAGAGACCGCTAACCCGTACAGAGCAGCCCCAGTGGGCCTGGACCCGCTGAGTCATCAGAACATAATTAAACCGCAGGCCTTTAGAACACACAGTCGGAGCTCTGCTGGCCCGCTGTCAGAGATCAGCTGAGCACAAAGTTCACTGACGGTCGTTTCAACAAAGAATTTCGATGTTTTCTTCAGAATAACTCGTCACAGCTCCTTCTCTTCTCTCAGCAGATACAGAACTTTTATCCGAGTCGTGTTTGTGTCCAGTTTCCTGTCTGTCAGCTGGTTCTGGTCTCCAGCTGCTCCTGAGGGAACTCTCCGTCTCTTTAGCTGCTGAGACACCGAACACACTGTTCTCACCGTCTCGTCTCACACGTGGTCTTTACCGCTGACGAGGTTCTGTTTCACCTGATGGTCGGCAGCATGACACGAAACAGATTCCACCAAACTAAGATGCTGGATGGGTCGCGGCCCGGACCAGGAGGACGTTTGTCTCACTCTCTCTCACAGACAGAAATCACTTCAGGAGAAGGAGATAAGTGTCTGAACAAAATGTCGAGCAGTGAAAGTTCATCGTGTTGAGTGTAAAATGTCTTCTGATATCGCTGAGTGGAAGTTTAAAGTCCTCTCCTCTCCTCCGTCTCTTGCTTTCTGCTCTTTCAGCTCGTCTTTGTCTCATCTGCAGTTCAGACCTGAGTAAACTAAGTGAAAATGTGCCTCCAACTCTCCCTGCAGTATTTTCCAGTGTTCTGGTGTTGTCTGGTTCTGTGTCGCTGCGAGACCGAGGCGTTTGCAGAAGTGCTCCACAGACAGAGTCTGAAGCTGTGATAACTGCGTCCCTGTGGCCTGCAGACGATCCTCTGCCGGGGACTCTTCACTGGGCATCGTGGGCGACACACACACAGAGTTTTAATCTTGAAAGAGCCAAATGTGCAGCCTGCAGCGGTCCGGCTGCTGCGGGAGGAGAGGATGACCTCACAGAGAGCAGAGCCAACACACACTGAAAACACACACTGACACAAACACACACACTGAACACACACAGGAAGCTCAACACCTGCAGGCTGTTCTCAGCTGAGCAGTCTGAGCTGGTCCTGATGGTGGGAGAGCTGCTCTCCTTCACTCTGTTCCTGGTCTCTGTTCCCGGTCCTGTTCGGACCAGAGACCAGAACAGAGACCGGGTCTGTGTGCTCGGCCCAGATTCATGATCCACGTCTGCTGGCTGGTCATCGTCCACAGAACTCCTCCGTTTCTCACAGGATGGTTTTTACACTCGTTTCTCGTGAGAACAGCCGAGTCAGCAGGACTCAGACATTGATCCGTTTGTTCTGTATTCTGCTCCGGTTCTTGTTCACGCTGACGTTCTGCAGACATCATCAGACAGCAGGTCAGTCTGCACTTTATGAGACCTCAAGAAGGAATGATTGATGACTGTTCGCATTTATCATCACAAATACTGAAAAAGAGACAGAAAATCAGTCATTATCTGATAATCCTCAGGCAGAGAGGCAGACAGGTGAGAGGCAGACAGGTGAGAGGCAGACAGGTGAGAGGCAGACAGGTGAGAGGCAGACAGGCGAGAGGCAGACAGGCGGGAGGCAGACAGGTGAGAGGCAGACAGGTGAGAGGCAGACAGGTGAGAGGCAGACAGCTGAGAGGCAGACAGGTGAGAGGCAGACAGCTGAGAGGCAGACAGGTGAGAGGCAGACAGGTGAGAGGCAGACAGGTGAGAGGCAGACAGCTGAGAGGCAGACAGGCGAGAGGCAGACAGGCGAGAGGCAGACAGGCGGGAGGCAGACAGGTGAGAGGCAGACAGGTGAGAGGCAGACAGCTGAGAGGCAGACAGGTGAGAGGTAGACAGGTGAGAGGCAGACAGGTGAGAGGTAGACAGCTGAGAGGCAGACAGGCGAGAGGCAGACAGGTGAGAGGCAGACAGGCGAGAGGCAGACAGGTGAGAGGCAGACAGGTGAGAGGTAGACAGCTGAGAGGCAGACAGGCGAGAGGCAGACAGGCGGGAGGCAGACAGGCGAGAGGCAGACAGGCGAGAGGCAGACAGGTGAGAGGCAGACAGGTGAGAGGCAGACAGGTGAGAGGCAGACAGGCGAGAGGCAGACAGGCGGGAGGCAGACAGGCGAGAGGCAGACAGGCGAGAGGCAGACAGGCGAGAGGCAGACAGCTGAGAGGCAGACAGCTGAGAGGCAGACAGGCGAGAGGCAGACAGGCGGGAGGCAGACAGGCGAGAGGCAGACAGCTGAGAGGCAGACAGGTGAGAGGTAGACAGGTGAGAGGCAGACAGGTGAGAGGCAGACAGGTGAGAGGTAGACAGCTGAGAGGCAGACAGGCGAGAGGCAGACAGGCGGGAGGCAGACAGGCGAGAGGCAGACAGGCGAGAGGCAGACAGGTGAGAGGCAGACAGGCGAGAGGCAGACAGGCGGGAGGCAGACAGGTGAGAGGCAGACAGCTGAGAGGCAGACAGGTGAGAGGCAGACAGGTGAGAGGCAGACAGGTGAGAGGCAGACAGGTGAGGGTCCAAAGTCCAGAATAAAAAGTAAAGAAACTCCTGCTAACAGTGTTCAATGTTAGCTAACAGTGTTCAATGTTAGCTAACAGTGTTAGCTAACAGTGTTAGCATGGCTGTCAGTAGTGTAAATAATGTTCAGATGTGATCTCTTCTCTTCTGCAGACTGTGATTGATTTCATGTTGAATTGATTGATTGAACCTGTTTTATTGTGAAGCTCCAGAACTGTTCTGTGGACTTCTTTATTCAGCCCAGATGTTTTCAGACTCTTTGTTGTGGTACCGGCTGGTGCTGTGGAGAAAATGTCTCCAGAGGAATGGTACCTGTGGTTCATGGAGTGGAAAACATGGAGGAGGATTACTTTTGGTTCACGGAGTGGATTCATGCAGCCGCGCAGTGACTGACAGTTATGATCCACTTACAGCCGCGACACAAACTTACATCGACTCTGAGCAGGCAGCCGCTGAAGCCGCTGTGTGTGTGTGTGTGTGTGTGTGTGTGTGTGTGTGTGTGTGTGTGTGTGTGTGTGTGTGTGTGTGTGTGTGTGTGTGTGTATTATTTATCAGCATCACAGTCTGATTCCAGAGCTGCTGAATGTTAAAAGGCTGTTCTGATGTGAAAGCTGTTGAGTCGGCCTGAGACTGAGAGTCGTTGGTTCAAATCCTCAAACAGCTGAAGACGTTACGTCAGGGGAAGTTCATGTGTCCATCACAAGACTCTATATATGTATTTTATACCTATAAAACAGACGTAGGATCAGTTTGGACCTTCAGTGTGATTTCAACATAAATCATGTTTAAGTCTTTATTTATAAAACTGATCTCCAGTCTGGACCTGATGTGATCGCCTCCTGCTGGTTGGGTTCCAATCCTGTGAGAACTTTTCATGACCTTTCTGAACATTGTGCAGCAGTGACACACACACACACACACACACACACACACACACACACACACACACACACACACACACAGGTGTTCAGCCTTCAGTCCACTCAGTATTCAGTGCAGCCTGGCTTCAGTCTCGTCTGACTTCAGCTTCCAAAGAGTCAGATTTCCTCTTTCAGTCCACAGACTTCCTGCTGAACTCTCACTGTGGATTGTTTCAGCCTGACGTCTGACTTCAGATTTAGACACACCAGTGGATGTTTTTAAAGATTCCTGTGGATGTTTCCGTCCAATCCAGCTGTTTTTAAAGAGACTTCAACCACTTTTGTGGCGACCAAAACCTGCAAGTCCGAGCGTCTCCATCCAAAACACGAATTTAAAGCCAAACCAAGACGTTAGCGAACAAAATAGAAATGGAAATTCAACCTAAACAAACGTACAGGAACGTTTAGTTTCAGAACTCGACGCGTCTCTGAGAGCTCCCTGCTGACACACTGTTGAGTCCACATGGATCTGTTGAATAAATCTCCATCATCACATGTGAATGAGGCTCATTTCACTCCCACAGTGAGTCATATATAGACGTGACCTCAATCGACCACATGTCAATACTCGCCTGCTCCAGCCGGCGTTCAACCTGTCGATAGAAGAACCGCAAGAAGGACAATTTATTGACGGGTCGTTTCCCTGCGAGTCCGAGCATCTGTCAGAAATGTCAACATCAAATCGGCCGCGGCTGTTTAAAGCCCGTCAGTGTCGCTGACTGATCACATGTGGAGCAGCGCCGGCAGCGACGTCTCCATCAGTTTATTGCAGCGTTATCGGAACAGAGCTTTGCACACAGGGAGATGTTTACTGAGGCAGTTAAACACCGACACTGTCCGGATTCACAGGAAACCACAGGAACGTCCTGCATCAGTAAAGCTGGTAGATGCCTGATGCTGTTGTGTGTAAACGTGTTCCTGTGAGGTGGAACTGAAGCTGCAGCTCACACTGACCACCAGCTGCACTGCAAACATTCACAGCCTGTTTCATGGAACCAACAGAGAGAACAACAACAAATTAAAAGATAAATGACAAAGTGGCTTAACTGGAGCTGGTTGTTCTGAACCAGAGAAGACGAGAGGAGTAGAAACTTCTTCCTTACTTTGAGCTTTCTGCCTCCTGCTGTTTCCTCTAACGTGTCACCGCGCCGCCGTCCACCATCTCACAGGCTGGCAGGTAGATCAGCTGATCGCCATCCGTTTATAGAAAGATCTCATGAACTGAGAGCGAACGTTTGACCGTAACGCTCCCACACTGAACTCATTCAGCCACTGATCTCTCTGTGGGCTGAAACTCCAGCCGGCTTCAGGTGTGACTCTCACAGCACACCTGCAGAGTTCATGCTCATTCATTTCTCTGTGTTCAATCATGTTGGTCTTTTATTCGGTTGGTGTTTTCTAGATCTCAGAAATTAATGATCTGAACCAACAACAGCATGTTAGTATGAGGTTCTGTAGCTCACCTTTGGACCCGATCTCCGTGCACCCCTCGCTCACATTCACAGGTGTGTGTGTGTTCCTCCTAACGAGGTTCGTCAGAGGTAGATGACTGTTCAATCTGTTCTGCTGCTTCTCTTTAACAATCACAACTATCTCTGCTATCTCAGTAGCTAGCTAGCTAACATTACAGTGCCAATGCTGATGTGTACATGACGGTCCTGCATTTTGATATCTGTGTTTTATTCCACCCTGTGATGGTATATGACACCTGAAGGAGCAGCGTGGGTTGCTAATGTTAGCGTATGAAGCCCTGTTAGCATCAGGAAATGAAGCTCTGTCTCTGTCAGAGTAATGAAGTGGTGCTGAGATAACACCGGGTCGTCTGTAGAAACAGAAACACCATCGACGACTGCTGACGACGTTCAAAGGTCTTAAAAGCTCGTTTCATTTCATAGATCCAGTTCTGTGTTCTGAGGGGCAGGAAGTGGAGCTCCATCTCCAGCTTCAAACTGCTCTGGAAACATGCACTCAGGCAGACGTCTGCATCTGTGTTTATAATGACCAGTTCATATGTGAGAGAAGGTGAATGAACGTCCCCTCTCCTTCAGTCTGGTGTGTATGAGTTGGTGGAAAACCCTCAGCAGCACTCAGCTGGATTTGTTCCGGTCGTTCTCTTCTGGTGGACGGAGCAGACGGCTCATTTTAAAGACATGTTGCTCCACAGTCACAACAACGGCTTCCACACAATCCCGTCGCTGTCCAGAATATGCCGACTGGATAATGATCCAGCGAGGAGGTTTTACACAGCTGACAGCAGCTGAGATTATCCTGCTGACTCCTGAAACATCTCCTGCAGGCCGGCTGCGCTCGCTCCGCCTCGTCTCAGCCTCCACTGTGTTTTCATGGTCTGCGTGTCGGACGGCGGGTCATAAATATCAGAAATGTGAGATAGAATTGGGCCGGCTCGGATCTGCCGGTTGAGATTGAATCTGTAAACCTCTCACATGCTCAGGTAATTTATGCTGACCATCACGCCGTGAGCACGACTCCCCGCCTGTCAGCCGCGCAGCGCCGCGCCAGCAGGACCTCCACCGAACACAGCAGCGTGTTTTAGACAAGAGGGAGACTTCAAGGAAGCAGCTAGCATTTCCTACACACACACACACACACACACACACACACAACACACACACACACACACACACACACACACAACTGGAAAGCGTCGCCATGTGAGCCTGCCAGCTACAGCTAATGACTCCTGCTGCGCCCCCAATCCTCCAGACCCCACTGTCCATTACTCTCACTGCTGAGAGAGACAGACAGGCAGACACAGACAGACACAGACACAGACAGACACAGACACAGACAGACAGACAGACAGACAGACACAGACAGACACAGACAGACAGACAGACAGACAGACACAGACAGACAGACAGACAGACACAGACAGACAGAGCAGACAGACACAGACAGACAGACAGACAGACAGACAGACAGACACAGACACAGACACAGAGACACAGACAGACAGACAGACAGACAGACAGACAGACACAGACACAGACACAGACACAGAGACACAGACAGACAGACAGACACAGACACAGACACAGAGACACAGACAGACACAGACACAGACACAGACACAGAGACAGACAGACACAGACACAGACACAGACACAGACACAGAGACACAGACAGACAGACAGACAGACAGACAGACACAGACACAGACACAGAGACACAGACAGACACAGACACAGACACAGAGACAGACACAGACACAGACAC
>OZ023157.1:617500-637500 GCA_963678695.2 Diplodus puntazzo | reverse complement strand
CCCGGACAGCAGCGCTGCACGGTACCATCAAAGGTTTCACGCTGGGCCGCAGCTGGTTTGGAGGTTTGACATGTTCACGTTTAGCACGTATAGTTTAGCGTATTAGCATGCTAACATTAGCTAATTAGCAAAGGCTGCTGTGGCTCATTAGCAGGAATGGTATAAGTTGTGCAGGTATTTCAGTGTTCAAGATGATTTATCCTCATTTTACGACATGGATCATCTGCATCCACTCTGAGTGGTGCGAGCATCAGTGATGTGAACACAGAGTCCACCTCTCCTCATCCAGCTGCAGTCCTGCTGCTTCAGAACACGTCTGCCCGTCCAGTGGAACAGCCTGATCTGAGATGTTGTGGTGGAGACGTGAACTGTCCATGATTTCATGTTTTGGGGTGAAGGTGGTCTGACCGGTGCTGAGGTGATGAGCAGCTGTCCGAGCAGAGATGATGCAGACATTCAGAGATGATGCAGACATTCAGAGATGATGCAGACATTCAGAGATGAGCGTCACAGCGCGGCTGTTGGAGGAGGACGAGGGGAAAGAGAGGAACAGTTGGTGTCGTCAGCAGAACAGTGGTCACAGAATCCATGTGATGTGACGGCAGAGCCTAGTGATCTAGTGTATAGTGAACACAGAACCGGTCCTGATACTGAGCCTTGAGGGACACCAGTTTCCAGAAAGCATATTTGGACAAGGAGCCGTTCCAGGTGACCTGAAAGGTGCGATTTGTCAGGTATGATGTGAACCAGGTCAGAGCTGAGTCAGCCATGTTCAGAGTGGAGACGAGGATTTGGTGGTCGACTGAAGATAAGCGGAGGAGAATGAGGACTGACGAGTGGGACGAGGTTCTGGAGGCACCGAGTGACTCAGTCACTGTGAGGAGGCCCGTCTCAGTGCACTGAGCGGTCCTGAAGACTGATTCGGGTCAAGGAGGTGGTTTTGTGACCTTCTCTCTTGTGTGATGTCTGCATAGAATTCATGGTACATTTGGCTAAAACTTTTTTCAGATTGTAGATCATTTTTCACTTCCTGAGAAAATGAAACCTTTGTTTTATTTATTTCTGGCTTGCAACATGTGAACACGTGCTCTCTCGTACAATACGACCATTATCGATTAGTGTTGATTATCCAGACCTCCAGATCTCTACGCTGCCATGGCAGAGCTGCAGAAAGTTCTGGCAGCACCAGCTCTCATCCTGGTGTACAGAAACAAACAAAAGACAAACTGACTAGCTTGTTGCAACAGCGCTCCTGCAGAATAGAGCCTGGGGTAGCAGCTGCTAGCTTGTTTAGCTTGGTACCGTTAGCTTCAGGTTTGGAGTAGCTTGCTGTGCAGGTTCTAACTCTGAGGCTGCTGTTGCTCGCAGCAACAGGATTTTAACAGGATTTTCCTCAGACTTTACTCGTCATCATGTGTTTGTGTTGCCCATGTTTGGTGGAACAGAACCTGGCTGCTGTGTATCGACCTCTGATGCTCGCTAGAATGAATCTACTGTCCGTGTCAGATGTTAATCTGAGTCTTGAGATTTATTTAAGAGTACAACCTTCCCTCCGTCCCCACGGCAGGCTTGTGTTTTAACGCAGCGGGCTACAAGGTTGTAAAGTGCATGTGGAGGAGAGAGATTAATATATTGAGGCACTGAACAGTCTTAAACTTTCTCAGCTCGGGATGTAATTATGATAATTTATTCCCACCCAGAGAGCAGGGCTCATTAAAACATACAGGTAGCCTTGTCAAGTCGAGGCCCATCACAAACAGGCCCGTGGCCCGTTCTGGACCCCGACCCACTCTTTAATAATTGCTGCCGGAGAGCAAGGTATTACATTTGAGCTGCTCCTTGTTAGTCCAGTCTCCTCAGCGCTCGGCTCCGGCCTCTAGCATGGCTTTACAAGCCCACAGACCAGTATGACGAGTGATTAATGCTGAGGTTACAGAATCCCAGGAACACCTGCTCCTCTTATCAGATAAACTCTGCACACAGGATCCAGATCACAATTACGAGCTGTTATAGATTTCATCCATTATTGCTGCAGTCGGCAAGATTTTTTATTTAAAAATACATCTGTCTCATCAGCCCGGACCACAAAGTGAGGCTGCAGCAGAGACGAGGCTCCGTCTCCTCTTAATGAAACTCTGTGGATCACCAGACGTTCCCAAATTAAATTCAGTGGAAGGAACTCATCTGCATGCAGGTTATGAGCTGTAACTCCAGAGAAACACTGAAAACTAAAACCCTAAACAGCTCTGAGTGTTTTCTCAGAGAAAGTTTGACTCACCAGCACGACTGAAAGTAACTTTGACTGACTGGATGACTTTATACTCCTGCAGATACACAATATGTGACGTTATAGACGTTGTGCACTGTAGTTGAATAGCTCACAGATACAGTCACAGGTGTTTGACGTCACCTCTTTATATTTTATTATTCTATTTTTATCTATTTCATCCTGATGAGGGATTGTGCGTCGTCACACTCGTCTACATTCTGGACTCGTGGTGACGTTGCAGATTAATACTGTGGATTGTTGATTTAAATATGATGTGTAACCATCAGATGTGTTGTGGTGGGAACACAGAATGGTGATTACAGTGCAGGGTTCGTTAAGTCCAGCCTCATCAACTGACCATCCACCTTAGTCAAAGCTCCCATGATGCCTTGCATGGCTTGCAGTGTGTCCAGACACTGAACTGGAACCAGGATGGTGGTCCTATGTGGAAGCGACCTGCAGTGGATCATTCACTCATGAAGATTTACGTTAGCTATCGACTTCATGCTGTTAACTCTATTATTGTTATTGCTTAGCCTGCTAAGCTAATGCTAAAGCCTTGAAAGTGCCCCGATGCTTCAGTCCTCATGATATTTACGACTTCCTCCTGAAGTTCTGATCGCCGCTCCAGTGACCTCAGCAGGAATCTGTCCAGTTGTTGTGGTAGTTAGTGGCGATCGACCCGCTCAGTGGTTCAGGTGTGCGGATGTGTTGTTAGCTGAATACGTCGATCCGGTCTGCCTGACCCATCGATCCTCCATCTGACTGACGGTGGTGACAGGACCAATGAAACGTCAGCTGACTGAGCTGTCTGTGGTTCTGAAGGGGCAGACGGGTTTGTACTTCTGCCCGCTTCATCTTGGACCTGTGATTGTTCCGGACCACACGCTCAGTACTCAGTGCTAAACTGTTCTGTAGCCTGTAGCCGTGCAGCAGAGGGAGGATCGCAGGGACGCTGTGGTGTTCCTGTGACATCACCGTCTCTCCTCCCAAAGCCATCAGAACCAGCACCGAGCAGGACCCCCTCTACACCTGTCTCGATGGGACGCTTCCTTCATCCCAGCAGTTTGTATGTGTTTTTCCTCCCTGTCAGTCTACCTCGTGTGAATTTCCCCTCGGGGATCAACAGTTGTGTTTTATCTCGTCTTCTGGAGGAAACAGTGGAAGTTTCACAGCGTCGTGACGTGAGCTGAACAGAAGCAGCAGCGGTTCAGATGTTTCTACACTAATTGTGTCTCAGAAACAGGAGTCTGCGGCGCCGCACGTCAACACATTTGTCACCAGATTCATAATAATACCTTTTATTTTCCGGTGACAGCTCGTACAGAACCCACACAGACGCGTCCTGGCAGACTTCGGTAGTCAAACAGATAGATAATCAAAGAAGGAGAGAACTGCTGAACCCAATTAAAATCTGAGCAGTTTGTCTCATATAGAAGTTCAGGATGCTGCTCGACCCACATTCAAGGTGTTCAACAAAGAACTGAAATGTGTAAGAATTTAGTTACCAGCTCACCCCAACCCGGCCCGGTCCAACACCAGCACCACCCTGGTGCTCCAAGCTCCCAGGCCGGATGTCAGATGTCAAATCGTCATTATTTCACCGCTTCCTGATCGATGAACAGTGAGAATCTGGAGGGTCATCAGCTGTACTTCATGAGGTAAACCATGTATTTGCTAACCCGTCAGTTCTGAGTTCTGGTCTCTGGCCCGTGGCGGCTCCTGGCGTCCTGCGTCACAGAGTAAGCTGCGTGCCTGATGTGTGTTTCAGCCGGCTCTCATTGGACGTCTGATCTCCTGTAACGTCAAACATTTGCTACGGTTTGCTATTTTCCTCCCTCAGTTTCAGTTTCTGAGGGAAACGATCCTCCATCTAAAGTCCAGATCAGGCAGGAATCACCCTTCAAACACACCGTGACGTCACTGAGCAGAGCAGGTGGTGGTACCGGCTCCGCGCAGGGACCGGCCCTCATTATCAGCTCCGGTACAAGTGTCCTTGTTAGCGGCGTCCAGGCGCCGTGTGTGTCCCGCTCTGCTGCTGGCATGCTTTATGAGCAGAGAGAGGCGGGTACAGATGGCGGTCTCACCCCGCGGGTCACCCTCTGTTCCCTTTGGCTCGCCGCAGGGACTCGACAGCAAAGCTAATATAGAACACGGCAGAACCGGCGCTGACAGAAAAGTCCACACGGGAGACTCCAAACAGTGTGAAGTCAGCTGTGTGTGAGGGGAGTGTGTGTGTGTGTGTGTGGAGTGTGTGTGTGTGTGTGTGTGTGTGTGTGTGTGTGTTGTGTGTGTGTGTGTGTGTGTGTGTGTGAGGGAGTGTGTGTGTGTAGCAGGCAAGTGTGAGTGTTCTGGCAGTCTTGTGTTCTGTGTATGTGTGTGTGTGTGTGTGTGTGTGTGTGTGTGTGTTCTGTGTGTGTGTGTGTGTGTGTGTGTTCTGTGTGTGTGTGTGTGTGTGTGTGTGTGTGTGTGTTCTGTGTGTGTGTGTGTGTGTTCTGTGTGTGTGTGTGTGTTCTGTGTGTGTGTGTGTGTGTGTGTTGGAATAACACACCTGCGGGGGGTTAATTGATGGAGTTGATGAATGACTCTGTGATTGGTTGGCCAGAGATTCAGTCTCACGCTGAACACACACACAGGACGACTCCTCCTCCTCACAGCAGGACTCCACCTGCTCAGGGATGGAGGAGGCTGTGGACACCTGGCAGGTGTAGCAGAGGCTGAATGTAAAACACAAAGCAGCGTTGATTAGTTGATCTCTGGTTGAACGCAGTCGGCATGATGAATTCAGAATAAATGTTCCACTTTATTTCTCTATGTTACAACTTTAGATTTCCTCATAATCAACTTTCAGTTTTATATTGTGACTTATAAAACTTCTTTCTGTCCACAAAATCATTTTTAACGTGTCTTGTTAAAACGCTCGGTGGTGTCTCGATTCTAAGTATGGAAACGTCATCTTGAACAGTGGTGCTTGGCTTGATCACACTGGCCTAAACTACCTCATTAGTTGCCGCTGGAAAGAAGTCCGGTCCTGGTTCTGATGTGTGATCTGGACTCAGCCCGTATAAATGTGATGTGAAGTTGATGACACATATTGTAGAAATGTGAATGTGATGCGTGCGGGATGTTTAATCATTCAGATCATTGTGTCGAGTCTGTTTCAGTAATCTGAGACGATGTCTGAGTTAAACTGAGCTGAAAGAGCAGAAACATGTTTGAATATCACAGATGAAGCATCTTGTACGTGTAGATGATGCTGATGTAAAACAATGATCCCGTCTCTAACTGTAGAATAACATTTATGTATCTTCTTCTGACCGTGGGAAGCAGCTTCAGCAGCTGTCGGGGTTTTAAACGTAGATAAACGAGGCCGGCGGCAGCATCCAGCATCTCACCAATCAGAGACTAAACATGCCGCTCTCCAAGATAATTGCTGCTAACGCGCCTCTCCTCCACTCCTGGGCTCGCTGATGGATGCCTCCACCTACTCCGCCATGCTTTTATAAATAGATCACTTGGAGCGGAGTAGTTCCCCGATGCCTGAGCCTCCACCTGGGACATTCCTCATTTAACAGGGAGGAATTAGCATATTAGTGCCATTTCAGAGCCAATCCAAAAGCTGCTCCTGCCAAGCCTTGTCCTCCTGAGCCAGAGCCGCCGGCCAGAGAAGAACCGGAGACACAGAGAGATGAGACTCTCTCACTCCCACAATGCTCCTCTGTTAGCATCTGCATCCTCCCTCCTCCGTCACTGTGCAGCTTCCCATCAGTGTTAGGAGCTCAGCACGGCGCTGGAATCTCCTCCATTAGACGAGACAAAGCGACAGTAAGTCGCTGCAGCATTGTTGATTTGACTTCAGACTGCGGGCTCGTCCTCGCGCGCGGCTGACGGCTTACAGGGAGGAGAAATGTCATTAGTCTTTGTGTTTGACTTGTTCATTTATCAGCCGCAGTTTGGATGTGCGGTAATGCAATAACTTGTCATTGCATTTTCTCTCGTATTACAGCGAAGCAATTCATAATTCATGTTTAAGTTTGAGAACAGCTCGGCTAAGTTTGAAATGAGTTTGAGTCGGGGGGAAGCGAGGGACACGTTTCAGACATGACAGGTTATCATGTGCTTCTGCTCATGACTCGTCTCTCCGGAAACCAATTTAATATCACGCCGCTCGTATTATTCTGCTGCGAGGCGTGATTGATCTGCACTCACAGCCAGACGCTGGTATTAGCAGGGCTGCACTTTCCATCCGTTATCAGTTAACCTGATGATCAGATTCTTCGTTAGCAGATTCATCTTTTAATCTAAAAAGCCACCTGTGTTTGTTTTGTCGTCCCAAAAGTCCAACACTCACATGTATGGATTGTATCTGAGCCTCAGACAGAAGCAGCGATGCCTCTTCAGGTTTGGAGATAACGACAGATATTCTGATGTGTTGAACAATTTAATAAAGGAGCAAAATCAATATATTTCCTCCTGAGCTCATCTCGGGGGGCCGAGGTGAACGTGAGCTCCTCTGGGACGGATTAGTCTTCTGACCATCGTCTGTGCAATTAATGGCCTAATCGTCTCAGCTCTCACTGTCATAGAAACTGTGTTCGCCGTAGACAGAGTCATTAGGAAGTAATGAGCCGTAATGACCAAATGGACGTTTTGTAATTACGTTATCATATTTTTGTGTTGATGCAAAGTGACATTGTGAAAGCAGCCTCTGAATGTCAGCAACATTTTCTTGCTCTTATTCTTTTCTGCAGGTTTTAAAATGATAAGTGTCCCGCTGGAACAATGTTCAGCCTCCAGTCCAACACTCAGAGGTGTCTCCTCCTGTGACCACGTGTCCTCACTGCTCACTGACGCTCCCGGAAACCTCTCTGAGGTCTTTATTGTTCCTGTGGGGAAGTCTTTGTGCTCGTCCAGTTATAAAAGACAGAAACAGAGACCGAGCAGGTCCAGACTGCTCACTGAGCTTCACCTGAGGACCGCTCAGATGAACAGACCTGTAACTGCTGAGGCCTTTATAAATATCAGTGAGCACGAGTGTGGTTGTTAATCTGAAAATACGTCGTTCACGTTCTTCATTAAGCTGAAATCTTCACTGTAGCTGCTGAGCTAACAGCATTAGCATGCACATCGAGGGTGTAAAAGATTTTCAATTTCCAGATCAGGTTGTGAACATCCATGTTCTGTCCTGCAGACTGTGAACACAGCAGACCAGCTGACGGAGACATCTGATGTTTTAAATGTTCTGTGGACTACGACACTTCACCTGACTTTATATCATCAGGAGGAGGAGAGGAGGACTTTATATCATCAGGAGGAGGAGAGGAGGACTTTATATCATCAGGAGGAGGAGAGGAGGACTTTATATCATCAGGGGGAGGAGAGGAGGACTTTATATCATCAGGAGGAGGAGAGGAGGACTTTATATCATCAGGAGGAGGAGAGGAGGACTTTATATCATCAGGAGGAGCAGAGGAGGACTTTATATCATCAGGAGGAGGAGAGGAGGACTTTATATCATCAGGAGGAGGAGAGGAGGACTTTATATCATCAGGAGGAGGAGAGGAGGACTTTATATCATCAGGAGGAGGAGAGGAGGACTTTATATCATCAGGAGGAGGAGAGGAGGACTTTATATCATCAGGAGGAGAGGAGGACTTTATATCATCAGGAGGAGGAGAGGAGGACTTTATATCATCAGGAGGAGGAGAGGAGGACTTTATATCATCAGGAGGAGGAGAGGAGGACTTTATATCATCAGGAGGAGGAGAGGAGGACTTTACATCATCAGGAGGAGGAGAGGATGAGGTTCTTTTTCTTTGTGTTGAAACTGATTCTTTGGACCAGAGGCGGATCGTTGATGCCACCAGACGCTTGAGTCCATTTGGACGTTGTTGGACATCTGGTCTGGGACTTCTGTGTGTTATATAATTCAGTGCAGAGTTCCTATTTACGGCCCGTCCAGAGCCAAATGCTGTGCAGGTATAAAAGAGCAGCTGCATGTGTGCGTCCCGGCAGCACTGAGGGTTTCTGGGTGAAGGTAAAGACGAGGTCGTTTCTCTGAGTTCAGCTCCCGGCTGCAGCTCCGTGTTCCAACAAGGCACCAGGCGCTAATAGAAGAGAGCTTGTTAGGCAGGAAGCCGTCTCCCAACGGCGTCTTCGTTAGCCAGAAGTCGAGACGAGTTTCCGTCTGTCTCTACCCGTCCCTGTCTGTCTCTACCTGTCCCCGTCTGTCTCTACCCGGTCCCCGTCTGTCTCTACCTGTCCCCGTCTGTCTCTACCTGTCCCTGTCTGTCTCTATCTGTCCCCGACTGTCTCTACCTGTCTCCGTCTGTCTCTACCTGTCCCCGTCTGTCTCTACCTGTCCCCGTCTGTCTCTACCTGTCCCCGTCTGTCTCTACCTGTCCCTGTCTGTCTCTACCTGTCCCCGACTGTCTCTACCTGTCCCCGTCTGTCTCTACCTGTCCCTGTCTGTCTCTACCTGTCCCCGTCTGTCTCTACCTGTCTCCGTCTGTCTCTACCTGTCCCCGACTGTCTCTACCTGTCCCCGTCTGTCTCTACCTGTCCCCGTCTGTCTCTACCTGTCCCCGTCTGTCTCTACCTGTCCCCGTCTGTCTCTACCTGTCCCCGTCTGTCTCTACCTGTCCCCGTCTGTCTCTACCTGTCCCCGTCTGTCTCTACCTGTCCCCGTCTGTCTCTACCTGTCCCCGTCTGTCTCTACCTGTCCCCGTCTGTCTCTACCTGTCCCCGTCTGTCTCTACCTGTCCCCGTCTGTCTCTACCTGTCCCCGTCTGTCTCTACCTGTCCCCGTCTGTCTCTACCTGTCCCCGTCTGTCTCTACCTGTCCCCGTCTGTCTCTACCTGTCCCCGTCTGTCTCTACCTGTCCCCGTCTGTCTCTACCTGTCCCCGTCTGTCTCTACCTGTCCCCGTCTGTCTCTACCTGCTCATCTCCGTCCCTCTGCTCGTCCGTCTCTCCGTTCCACCGGCCTGCTCGCTGCCTGTGGTTCTGCCTCCCCACAGACACTCAGTGGATGATTGGCCATTTAATATTTAATCTGTCTGACTGGAAGTTTGGCAGAGCGGCTGCTGTCTCTATCTGCAGTGCGGGCCCTCTGCCACGGCTTGCATTGTCAACGAGAACATAAAGAAGGACAATGCCAAGAAGAAGAGACTAATTTTATTCTTCACTCTTTAGTTCGGTGCAAAGTGCCAATTTGCTCCTCGTTCAGACGGTTGGAAGAACAAGACGAGGAACTTTATTCTTCCCTTTTGTGAGACAAGAGTTTGTAAGAGCGCAGAGGAAGAAAAGGAAATCAGTCTGCAGATTAAATAGGTTTGAATTTATTGATGTTTTTATGCTTTTTAGCTGTAACGGTTGTGCTGAATTCAATTTCCATCCGGAGGGAGAGACGCTGAGTGTTTCAGTGAGGCAGGTGTCTCTCACAGGATTACACCTTGAAGAAACGTGAAAAACAGAAAGCGGTCCGAGTGCAGAGCTGCTGGTTCTGTCGTCTGCTGCAGCTTGATGACAACAGACGATAGTTTGGGTTCAAATAACTCCACAGTTCTTTCACATCACCTCATTCCCCAGTTCTCCTGGGGAAACGTCCAGCATGTGACCCAACCGACTGCCACCTGACTTGGACTTTTGTTGCCCCTCGCGGCACCAGACAGGCGCCTCCAGAACCAAATCCAGAGGAGCTCAGAGCGCTCCGATATCAGTGACACAAAGGTATTATTGAAATGCAACCGAGTGAGGAGACAAGAAAACTCCAAATATTTTAGTCATGAAGCGCTGATCACTGATCTGTTGTTAGCTGCATGCTAACGTGAGGCGGAGCAGCATGTCAGCTGGGTTCTGTTAGCTGGATGCCGGGCCTGCAGAGGGAGGCTCATCTAAATCCTGACGTATATGAGAACATATCTTCTGTACACGCCACACGTCTCTGCTGGTAAATATCTTGGTGGATATCAGATTTGTCAGCTTCAGATGTAACAAACACAAACAGAATATGTTCACAGATAAAGAGCAGAACAAACAGGCAGCAGCCGTCTGGAAGCAGCTGAAAGTCTTTATTTCTAACCTAGAAGAAGACAGAGGGATGAGTCACGGCGTCTCGCCCTCTGTTCCAGCAGCACACACAGGTTTGGTGTGTTTGTGCCGTTCCTTTGATTCGCTGGCAGTGATTTCATGCACAGTTGTTTTCCCTCCGACACCGCCAGACTCTCAGGTCAGAAACAGAACAGGCAGCGTGTCAACCTGTTCATGGAGATGCTCCTCTTCACCTCCCTCCATCGCCTCCTCGCCCCCCTTCTGTTTCATCTGCTCATTATGCTCACCTGTTCATCTTTTCCTTAAGCCGGAGAGCCCTGAGAGCCGCCGGCGTTCAGCAGGTGTTAAACTTATTGAACGCAGAGTGGACTGAACAGAATTGACTGTGGCTTCATCAGGCAGCGGGCTGGCAGGGGACCGCTGGATGAAAAGTGGTCAGCATGCAATTATGTGAGTGGGTAAAAAGCTTCCTAAGCAGAGGCTGGGCCCGGTCTGCACAGCGGGCACCCTTTGCATTCCTTTCACACTTGTTCAAAGTGTAAAATGGCTGTGACGCAGAGGCTTGTGCAGCTCAGAGGACTCTCACTAACACAGGTAGCAGGTAGAGAGCAGAGACGGCGACGCTGAACCTGAACACAGCAGACGCTGCTGCACAGTTTCTGATTAGAGCTTTAAAAGTGTTCAGCGCTGTGTGAAGCGTCTGGTGTTTGTGAGGCCGCAGCAGCGATGCTGTTTTCATGAGGTCCTCATAAAGATGATAAAGCTCTCAGACGGCCGCAGGAGAATTCATGTCCCCGTTACTGTCGCTGCTAAATCTCACTTTATGGAGCTGTAACGCTCTGATGGCTCTGATTGGCACAAATACCACACACATGGTCCAGATTACACTCTCTAATTAATTAACTCACCTGCTGTGTGTGTGTGTGTGTGTGTGTGTGTGTGTGTGTGTGTGTGTGTGTGTGTGTGTGTGTGTGTGTGTGTGTGTGTGTGTGTGTGTGTGTGTTCATTTTACAAACATTTCCTGACCATTTTTTAATACTCAACTATCATTTAACACTTTTGAATTTTTATAAACATTTTTTTTTTTACTTTAGCAGATAAAACCATTATTTCAGGTTTAAAACAGTAACAACAGGTAAAACATTTGATGAAATGAGAAACTGATATTGGCTCTTAACTGTAAGAATACACTGTAGAACATGTTAACATCTGTAATCAGAGTTTTACGTAAATATTGAATAAATATGTAAATATTTAATAAACTAACGGGACCTTTCTGCATCGTGAGGAGGATTATTATTCAATAGTGATTTAATTGTTTTAATATGCATTAATATCCCTGATTAAACATTAAAACACCAAGAAAATAAACCAGATGTCGTCTGAAATTAAAGCTGTAAAACAATATTTTAATTGCAGATGATTTGATAACTGAGACGTCTTTAAAGGAGCAGTCTGTAGCTCAGCTGAGGGAATGTTAATGAGCAGAGAAACGATCTGATTGGCTGAATAAACAAAGTGACAAACACATTTGCACTGTGTTACTGTGTTTCTGTGTGGCGGACCCTGCCACCTGTCTAGCCTCACACAGTGTTGTGGGACCTTGTTGTCCTCTGAGAACAGCTAATTTATTACCTCACTAAGACTGTAAATATTAAAATTCTGTCATATTTTAATACAGTATCTGTATTTTTGCTGAAGTTGAGTTTTGTGTAGTTTTTACCGCGCTGTGCTGAGAGCAGGTCCACGTGGATCTGTGTGGTGTGACGAAGAATCAATACTCAGATACTTAAAGTACAAGAATAAAAGTACTCCGTCACCAGCTGGTTGCTCATTAAACAGCTGTGTGTTGCTCTCAGGCTGCTGCAGCTCTGCAGCTCTGCGTCGCCTGACGGCCAGCAGAGCTGATGGACGACCAGCAGTGGCACCGGAGCCGCCGGCGTCCCTCCATCATCATCACCATGATGTATTCAAAGTATTAAGTCGCTCTAATGAGGTGATTACTTTGGAAAATGGATGCCTCAATTAGCACATGTTTCTGTGCTGGTGTGGTAGGTGAAGCTCCTGGGTGGTGTTAACGCTAACCTCCATTTTATAAAGCATTACGTAGGAACGGACCGAAGACGACAACGTGGGAGGATCACACACACACACACACACACACACACACACACACACACAGTGGTTTCCTCTCAGAGCTTTTATCTGTCGGTGACAACAGCAGCACTTTAGCTCCGTCCAGCTCTCTGTGCTCTGACCGTCACAGTGCCATCCTGAACAAAGCGCCTCAGATTTCCAGGCCATCTCTGTTCCGTCTGTGAACCGGCGCCGGCCCAGGAGTGTAATCTGTCTCTGCTTTAACATGCATCGCAGGCAGGGGACCAAACTTAATCTGGCCTGTGATAGCCGGCGAGCTAGCCGCGTCGAGGACGGACCGGCATCACCAGAGCAAATCACCGAGGGGAGATTCATTGTCGGTGCTGTTGTGTGAAGCAACTATCTCTGTGAAACACGCCTGGCGCTGAGCTGAACGACATTTTAAAAGCCCACAGAGAGCTGGATGCTGCGGAGACGAGTGTGTGTGTTTATGAGAGAGAGCGATACGGAGAGCCTGGAGCATTTCCACTCAACAGTCAAGTGTTTCACTGCTGCTTTTAGCTGAACGCTGCGTCTCTTAGCAGCACTTTGCCGATGAATGCAGTGTGTTCGCAGCATGCAGCCGCTGGATCAATACGCACGTCTGCCTGTGATTACGAGAGGCCTCAAAAACAAAATGAATGAATGAACGAGCTGCCATTTTGTTGATGATTGCTTAATGGGTTCTGGGCAGAGCGCAGACAGTCGAGTGCATGGCTCTGTGAGGAAGAGGAGAATCAGAGTCAGAACAGAACAGAGGACAGAGGGATGAGGTTCTGAATGAAGGTTCTGAATGAAGGTTCTGAATGAAGGAGCTGCTTCATAAAGCTCAGACTGTTATCAGCTTTCTGTCAGCTTTACTGACTTAACCTGATCTGAGACCAGATTTACACCTTCATTAAGATGAAGTCTTCACTGGACTCCACAGTTCTGGATCAGTCCTACTCCTGACTGTATCTGGACCCAGTGGCTCTGATGGGGTCTTGGATCCGTCTGTACTGTTTGTGTGTCAGAGAGAAGCTGAGCGTCTGTCCTCATTCAGCCTCTCTGGTCTCCGTCCATCCATCACCTCTCTCCTGTCCTCCTCTCGGGTTGGACCGGTCCTGGGAGGCTCTCATCCTGTCACACACATCCTCCCATTAATCACGTCGCCCATGAGACCGTCTGAGGATTAGAGGAGGTGTGACCCAACATCTTCATTTGGACCGATCCTCTCTCCACACTGACAAACACTATTTATCACAGAATAAGTCAACAGTTATCACACAGGTCCAGGACCGAGACCGCCCCGTGTTGTTAGGTACATCTGTGATGTTCTGGACAGTTTCTTCTGCTTTGTCTCTCTTCTGATTGTGTTTGTATCCATCTGTGATATTGTGTTGCTCTTTGTGGACATATTGTGCATCTTTGTAGTCACGTTACGTCTCTTTGTGGACATTTTTTAACACCTCATCACAGTGTCGAGTCTCTTCAGAATCATTCTGTGTCCCTCTGACCCGTTTGGCCCCTGAGCTTGTGTCCAGTTCAGGAATCCGTCCATGTGGACAACAGTGACATTAGGAGAGTAACAGCAGTGTTGACACTGTAGACGGAGAGGACGTTTGTCAGCGCCCTCGTCCTCGTCCTCGCCCTCGTCTTCACCCTCGCCCTTGTCCTCATCCACATCTTCGTCCTCACCCTCACCCTCGTCCTCATCCACATCTTCGTCCTCACCCTCACCCTCGTCCTCATCCACATCTTCGTCCTCGCCCTCGCCCTCGTCCTCACCCACATCTTCGTCCTCGTCCTTGCCCTCGTCCTCGCCCTCGCCCTCATCCTCACCCTCATCCTCACCCACATCTTCGTCCTCGTCCTTGCCCTCGTCCTCGCCCTCATCCTCACCCACATCTTCGTCCTCGTCCTTGCCCTCGTCCTCGCCCTCGCCCTCGCCCTCATCCTCATCCACATCTTCGTCCTCGCCCTCATCCTCATCCACATCTTCGTCCTTGCCCTCGTCCTCACCCTCGCCCTCGTCCTCATCCACATCTTCGTCCTCACCCTCGCCCTCGCCCTCGTCCTCATCCTCATCCACATCTTCGCCCTCGCCCTCACCCTCGCCCTCATCCTCGCCCTCGCCCTCGTCCTCATCCACATCTTCGTCCTCGCCCTCGTCCTCATCCACATCTTCGTCCTTGCCCTCGTCCTCATCCTCACTGCAGTGATGAGAATAAACTGAATGTTGCTGTGTGGAGTCTAGAAGAAGAAACAGTGTGGAGGCTTCTCTGCAGAGAACTGTTCAGCTACGTTGTCAAAGAGTCCGTCACTCAGACGGAGTAAACCTCGAGTCACTCACAGATAAAGCTCTGAATCTACGAAGTGCTTTTTGAATGACTGTGGAGCTAAATGATGTTGGAGACGCTTCCTCCGCGCTCCCCAAATGGCCAAATTAAAAATGTTCGCTGTAACTGGAAGTGTGCCATTCAATTAGGAGAGGTCACGCACAATTTAATTGGCAGCTCGCTCATTATTTAAAAGTTTGAGAGGGTTTGGACCCTTCACCTCCTCTCTGCTCCTCCATATTCCTCTCATGACCTCCTCACCTCCTCCCTCCTTTGTCTCTGTCGCCTCTCCTCCTCACCTCCTCCCGCAGCTCCCCCGCTCTCCGTTTCAGGCGGCGGCGAGGTGAGAATGGAGGGCGATGTAGGACAAATGAATTAACAGCATCAGATGAAACAGGATTACTCCACTCAGTGACAGAGAGGGGCTCGGATCGCCTAATGAATTATGTAAGCACAGACAGTCCTGACCAGGTTTAATGGCATGCTACTGAGCTGTGTGTGTGTGTGTGTGTGTGTGTGTGTGTGTGTGTGTGTGTGTGTGTGTGTGTGTGTGTGTGTGTGTGTGTGTGTGTGTGTGCATCTCATCTGTATGAATCAACAGCGTCTTATCTAATGCAGCACCCACTGGAGTGGACGCTCAGGTGGGTGTGCAGCGAGGTATTATTAGTCTTAATGCAAGTAGGAAAGTATATGAGAGTACAGGCCATATGATAATAAATATGTGTATTTATATATAATGACAGAGAGGAAGCAGCCCTGTGTTCATGTGCATTAGTGTGAGAGCTGGTGAAGGTGTAATATGATGTGAGCAGCTCAGACTTCAGCTCGGCGATCCACAGAAACACGCTGACTGCACCTTTAATTTGGAAACAATGGAGGATCGTCATCGTCTCTCCTGAGGCAAGATTTGTGGTTAGCGAATTAACTTTCAGGCTTAAATCTCGATCTTGAACGATGGATTAACGGAGCTGAAGCAGCGTGGTAGCTCAGGCTCTGGAGCACGCTGAAGCTCCGCCCTGTGACCAATCAGATCTCTGGAACTCAGCAGCATCGTTTATGGGAGATCCCGCGGAGCTCTGATGGAGCTCGGGATGCTCGTCCTGACAGGTGAACTCCTGTCTCCGTCTTCAGTCCCTCATGTTTCCACTAAAAGTAATTTCATGTTTCTGTCAGCTGTGTTGCCTCTCGGCTCGATCCTGTGTTCAGTTTCTTCTACCTGCTGCCTGCAGACCGGTCCGCCTGCAGACCGGTCCGCCTGCAGGCCGGTCCGCCTGCAGGCCGGTCCACCTGCAGGCCGGTCCACCAACCCGTCTCTGTGTCTCTGTGGAGTCTATTGAGTTGATGATTGGCGTCCCGAGACTGTGATACTTAGTGAAGCCAGATATCAGAAACCCATCGTGAGTATATTGAGCTCCGGAAGACTTTCATAACATTTGAGTGAGGAATGAAGATTGTTTTCCAGAGCTGTCGGTCCAGCAACCGGTTCAGTCCATTCGTACCGGTGCCGTGAAGTATGAGATCTGATCAAGAAGGAAAGCTGCTGGTTAAATCTCAGCAGATGCTTTTATTATTTAAAGTTATCAATCTGTAGTTTTTACCCTCAAATGAATCATCACTGTGCGTCCTTGATGGACCCCGCAGGTTGATCATGGATGACATCACATTGACATTGCTAACTGTAGCTGCCGTTAGCTCAGTTAGCTGTGCATCTAGTGGTCCAGACTGGGAGCTCAGAGCACCAGGGAGGTGTTGGGGACAGGAGACTTGGACCGGATCGGTTGAGGCTAGCTGGTTAGCATGCTAGCTTCAGTGTACAACAGAATATTTTCATGTCAGGATGTCAAAATTTCTATTTTTCACATTCAGTCATACATTTTAGTTCATTTTTACATGTTTTCAACTTAAAGTCTTCTGAAATGCACCTTTAAATCAGGCTGAACATTCCAGATGAACGAGTGTTAATCAGGCTGAACCTGCCGAAGCTGAAGTGAATGAGGAGGCGTCATTTTATAGCGCAGCACTGAAGTCCACCGATGAAAAGATGCAGCACGCAGATGAGATGCAGTTCACACCGGCAGGAAAGACTCCGTCACATGTAGGCAAATAAAGAAGCATCCATAACATATGTGAGACCTGCACCACCGTGACGCCTCGCTGGCCTCTTACATCAGAGAAACGTCAGTTATCACCCACAGCTTCCTGCTTCATGTTGCCAAACGAGCTCCTCGCTGACGAGGAGGTCGACTAAAAAAGAAGGCGGGAGGAGAAGCAGCCAGAAACTGAGACGATGAGGAAGATTAGAAGAGGGAGCGGAGGTAGAGGAGAGGAAGACGTGAGGAGGAAGACGTGAGGAGGAAGATGTGAGGAGGAAGATGTGAGGAGGAAGATGTGAGGAGGAAGACGTGAGGAGGAAGACGTGGGGAGGAAGACGTGGGGAGGAAGACGTGGGGAGGAAGACGTGAGGAGGAAGACGTGGGGAGGAAGATGTGAGGAGGAAGATGTGAGGAGGAAGACGTGAGGAGGAAGACGTGAGGAGGAAGACGTGAGGAGGAAGACGTGGGGAGGAAGACGTGAGGAGGAAGACGTGTGGAGGAAGACGTGTGGAGGAAGATGTGAGGAGGAAGATGTGAGGAGGAAGATGCGAGGAGGAAGATGCGAGGAGGAAGATGTGGGGAGGAAGACGTGAGGAGGAAGATGTGAGGAGGAAGACGTGAGGAGGAAGATGTGGGGAGGAAGATGCGAGGAGGAAGATGCGAGGAGGAAGATGCGTGGAGGAAGATGTGGGGAGGAAGACGTGAGGAGGAAGATGTTAGGAGGAAGATGTGAGGAGGAAGATGTGGGGAGGAAGACGTGAGGAGGAAGATGTGAGGAGGAAGACGTGAGGAGGAAGATGTGAGGAGGAAGACGTGAGGAGGAAGACGTGAGGAGGAAGACGTGAGGAGGAACGTGGAGGGAGGAAGACGTGGGGAGGAAGAGTGAGGAGAAGATGTGAGGGAGGAAGACGTGAGGAGGAAGACGTGGGGAGGAAGACGTGCGAGGGACGGGAGAAACGTGATGAGAGTAGGAAGATGCTGTGGGGAGGAAGATGGGGAGGAGAGAAGACGTGAGGAGGAAGAGTGAGGAGGATGAAGGAAGATCAGGTGAAGTTGAGGAGGAAGACGCGAGGAGGAAGATTTGTGGAGGAAGACGTGAGGAGGAAGACGTGAGGAGGAAGACGTGAGGAGGAAGATGTGGGGAGGAAGATGTGGGGAGGAAGACGTGAGGAGGAAGAGGAGGATAAAGGGATAAAGAAAGTGAGTCAGTCAGCAGAGGGGGTTTGTCCGACTCTCCTCCTGTGTGATTCACAGTGTGGCTGAATGCTGATACACTGTTTTACAAATACAGTGATAATAACAATGTGCACACACACACACACACACACACACACACACACACACACACACCACTGACTCACAGTGTGTAGCCGATCAGGAGCTCGTTGCTCTGCTTCATTTACTCGTCCGTCAGCCGGCTGGGAAAATAACAGCATGTTGATGAATGTTTGTGTGTGTGTGTGTGTGTGTGTGTGTGTGTGTGTGTGTGTGTGTGCATGTGCGTGTGTGCATGTGCGTGTGTGTGTGTGAGGGGAGGAGGACTTCACAGAAAATGAGAGGTTGTAATGGACGCAGTGATTGGGAGCAGGGTGGTTGTAATTACGTGTGACGGGGACTCGACGTGTCTGATCCTGTCGGACCGCTACTTCTTCTTCTACTTCTTCTTCTTCTTCTTCTTCTTCTTCTTCTTCTGCTTCTGCTTCTGCTTCTTCTTCTCATGAGGAGCTTGGAGATGCGTTCTGGATGTTGTACAGGTGTGAAGGAGCCGAGGTGATCTTCCCTCCTCGCAGCTGAAGCCACGTCAGTAAAGAAGCTTTCAGTGTTTCTGATGTTTCAAACATCAGCAGGTGAAATTATCAAGGAGACGATTTTTGACGTGTTTTTAAAAGTGTAGCTTCCTGAATGTTTGAGAACAGACGGATGGATGAAGAGAAAGAGCCTGTAAACAGCATCTGCTCACAGCGGGAGCGTCGGCTCTGGGACAATAAAGCACGTTTACGATGCTATTAGCTGAACTTGCTGTATAGATTCAGTCATTTCGCTCACATTCGTCTATTTTAAGCTCCACGCTGCTCGATTTTACTGCGTAATGAGATCTTTCACGCGGAGCTTCTTCCTCTGGGGTTTTAGTCCGTCACCAGACAGCTTCAGGTGAATCAGCGCCTCCTTCTGGACCGGAGCAGGGCTGACCCTGATCCTCACGAGCCTGATGGAGTTAAAGGGGACTGTTGGGCTTTGGTGGAGGTATGCACTCTACTGAGGGCCATTCTAGATATCATCATTGTTTTTGACTGATTTGTGGATGTTGAGGTCTGACGGTTCAGATAGTTTGAGTCGTATTATGTATTCTATATATTATATATTATTGTGTGTTGCTGTGACTGAATGTGTGTGTTCATTATATTTCCTGATCACTGAGACAATGTTTTGTGACCGTGAGGCTGTAATGTTGGAAGAATCCGACCCGTTAGAACCCAGATGAGAAGCCGTCTGAACACAGATCACACTGACGTTCTGTAAAACAGCAGGAAGTCGGTTCTGTTGGTCCCGCTGACTTCAGCCGGTCCATCAGCACGGCGGCAGCTGGAGCAGCAGAGGTTTCTGTGACGCTAAGGATGATTGCAGCAGTTTGGAGTCTAAACTCCGTCAGATCTGAACACACGTGATTCTCCTGTTTTAAATTCAGAGGGACTTTCTGAGGATACGATTACTGCTGACGTCCAGACGCTCGCTCGCTGCCCGTCGGCCTCTCTCTGCTGAGTGACGTCCGGTCAGCGCTCCGTCGCCGGCCTCGCTGCCAGACGAGCTGCTGTCAGCTCCACCGGGTTCACAGATCAGCCGTCTGACTCTGGACCAGATGTGGCCCGCCGGCTCATTAACAGAGAATAGAGAGATCTGTCAGAGATACACAAGTACAGTGAGGAGAGAGAAGTATGACATAACACACTGTACACACACACACACACACTCATAGATGGTGTGCAGTTAATGTAATTACACAAGCACACACATTAGAGTTAATGAATGAGTCTTGAGGCCGTAACGCTTCAGCACCGTCACCAGCGAGCGCCTGCTGCAGTGAAATGATCCTGCAGTCCTCGCTGTCACAGATACTGTGATGATGTTCACGATG
>OZ023157.1:515000-612500 GCA_963678695.2 Diplodus puntazzo | reverse complement strand
GGTAGTGAGACAGGTGGTGAGGGTGACAGGTAGTGAGACAGGTAGTGAGACAGGTAGTGAGACAGGTAGTGAGACAGGTAGTGAGGGTGACAGGTAGTGAGACAGGTAGTGAGACAGGTAGTGAGACAGGTAGTGAGACAGGTGGTGAGACAGGTAACTCCTCAGGACTCCTGCGGTCGGTACAGAGACGGAGGGACGAGAGGATGAACCCGTGCTGAAACACAGACTGCAGTATTAACAGTGAGAGTTTTCCTGAGAATCAGTTTTGATCTGATGCAACTAGAAACTACAGTTATAAAAGAAATATAAATGTAATGTAAATGATATTGATTCAAATCAGATTGAAAACTGGGAGATCAGCTGATCAGAGATCAGATCCGACGCCTGCAGAAACAGGAACCGGCGAGAAAAGGCTGCTGATGATGTGTGAGCGGTTCTGCGAGCAGGAAACTGTGTTTGTGCTGCAAACAGTATTTTTAAAAAACAATTTCCCTCCAGATCTGAACATTATTCATCTTCCTCTCTCAGTGAGAAAACAGAAATAATGAGCCGTGTGTGTGTGTGTGTGTGTGTGTGTGTGTGTGTGTGTGTGTGTGTGAGGTCAGAGGGTAATTGAAGACGTATCTGTTGGGGGGATTTGCATCTCTAAGCGTTCCTCAGAGACCCCCCTGAGGGCGGGACTGGTTCTGGTGGAGGTCCGCTGACACGCTGATGGACGGACAGCAGATAATCCTCGACCTCGCACACACTCGCTCTAATTACCTGGAGCACCTTTCACTCCTCGCTGCTTCAAACTCATTTTCCAGCAAACGGAGAAAATCTGCTCTCGTCTCCACATTTACACTCCGACGTCGATCATCTCCGGCTCTGAGCAGAACCTGAGCAGAACCCACCTTCTACCTGAACAGAACTCTGCAGCTCCACATTCTAAACACACGTCTGATTCTGTTCAGGTTCAAGTTGTTGAAATGTTTCAGTTTCTCCAACATGGAGTCAGAACGTAACTCACTGGGGGTAAAATAAAATGTAGCTGCCATTAATCTATTCCATCATTAATTGATCCATTTACTCATCCGTCTCTGAGTCCTGGTTCTCCAGAACCTGAACCTGTGTTCATGTGAACCTCATCATCCAAAGAATTGTTCTGGTCCATATCGAGCACACGACAGGAAGTGTTGGTGAGCAGATTCATGGAGGAGACCGGTGTGTGTCTGTTGGAGGGAAGTGAGCGATGATTGATTGATTGAATTGATTGATTGATTGATTGATTACAGTGGTGATAGTCATCTCCTACTTCTGTTTTCTATATGTGTGTATGTTTTTCATAACATTTTATATTTGTAATTATTCAATAAGTTGCTGACTTTGAGTCAAACTTTTCCGCTCTGTGTTTGTAGTTGAGAAGTAGTCTTACCTCACTTCCTGTCTGGACAGGAAGTTGTTGTTGTACCTCATCACCTGACTCGTGCTGCTCCATGTCTGTGGGTCGTTGATTGCTGAGATTTATGATTTCTTTAATCAGTGTTCGGTTCATTTTGTTTGGTTTGGATAAACTTCCTCAGTGTGATTCGCTGATCTGAGTGTTGAGCTGACTGAATTTACTTCATCCGGTGACACAAAACTGTTTTCATTCCAAGTGTTCAGCTGAGTTCTGATTTGTTTTGAAGCAAGAAAGTGAAGAAAATGTGGACTAATAGAAAAAGTGCTTCACTGAATGTGAGTTTGAAGCTCTCTGTTGGAGGAGCAGTTTGATCTCTGCAGGACTTTCTGTGTTTACTGTCAGTTTCACTCAGAAGACAGAATCATTAAAAGAAGATCTTTGGTCTCAGAGATGAAATCTAATATCTGATGCTGCCTCGTTAGTCAAAACAGTCGTACAGTTTATAAACACACATTTCACCTCGTTCTCGATCAGAGGCAGCCATTTTAAAAACACATGATAACTGTTGATAAATCTTTCCCAGCATGCACCAGGTGGGGACAGTTCACCTGCACACTGTTAAACTTCCACAGAGAAGCTGGAATCTGTTCTGTCTACGTGTTGGCGTGACACAGTCACATCAGGTGAAACAGGTCTGTGGTTCTGGTCCCATCATACAGCTTCTTCAGCGTCCATGTGAACAGAAGTTTGAGTCTCTAACAGAATGATTTCTCACTGAACCACAGACGATGTTGAGAAACAGGTTCAGCTCCACCTTCCTAACTCCTCTTCTTCACTCTCTCCCTCCAGATCCCTCAGATCAGCTATGCCTCCACCGCCCCGGAGCTGAGTGACGACCGGCGGTACGACTTCTTCTCTCGGGTGGTCCCTCCGGACAGCTTCCAGGCCCAGGCCATGGTGGACATCGTCAAGGCCATGGGCTGGAACTACGTCTCCACCGTGGCCTCGGAGGGCAGCTACGGGGAGAAGGGAGTGGACGCCTTCATGCAGCTCTCCAGAGAAGCAGGTGAGCCCGGCGGCTGTGGGTCCAGACAGGGTCAGCTGACAGTTACTATGGCAACAGTCCGTCAGTGGAGGAGCCAGGGTTAGTTTGTCAGCAGCTGATGTTTATCCTTCAATGATTTAAGAAGAAACACTTCTGCACGAGGACGAGGGAGTCACAGGATGTGGTCGCTGTCTCACTCAGTCAGGCCAGATGGACTCTGAGGGACTCTAACGGACTCTGACAGACTCTGAGGGACTCTGAGGGACTCTGACAGACTCTGAGGGACTCTGACAGACTCTGAGGGACTCTGAGGAACTCTGACGGACTCTGACGGACTCTGAGGGACTCTGACGGACTCTGACGGACTCTGACGGACTCTGACGGACTCTGAGGGACTCTGATGGACTCTGACGGACTCTGAGGGACTCTGACGGACTCTGACGGACTCTGAGGGACTCTGACAGACTCTGAGGGACTCTGACGGACTCTGAGGGACTCTGAGGGACTCTGACGGACTCTGACGGACTCTGAGGGACTCTGACGGACTCTGAGGGACTCTGACGGACTCTGAGGGACTCTGACGGACTCTGAGGGACTCTGACGGACTCTGAGGGACTCTGACAGACTCTGAGGGACTCTGACGGACTCTGACGGACTCTGAGGGACTCTGAGGGACTCTGACAGACTCTGACGGACTCTGACGGACTCAGACGGACTCTAAGGGACTCTGAGGGACTCTGCTGTGTCCTGGTTCAGTTCTGTTTGGTTTTTTTGTGCTGGTGTGAAATCTGGACTGGTTCTGATCGAGCTCTGTTGCGTTCTGCAGAACGATGTAAATGTTGCGTGGCAGAAGGTTGAGAGGAGTTGATAGTTTACAGTGATGCTGATTGCTCTCTGAATAATCTCAGTGACATTTAGAGCAACCTGATGACTCCTCACGGCTCCCTGGTTAGGATGCGTCCTGACATTTAAGTGCTGGAGGATAATTAAAGGACCCGGCGCTGACGGGGCGCTCACAGGAGGCCCGGGAACATTCAACAAACATCTGCCTGATGGTTCCACATCCAGAAGACCTGGATCGTTGATCTGCGCTGCTTGTTGAGCAGTAGTGATGAAATAGTTTGCGAGGCTCTCCGTGGGGGGTTTCACACTCTTTGTTGTTGCAGCAGGTTCTTTTTTAGAGGATATTCAGGGAACCTCAGTTCTGGACCACCAGCTGTGGTACCGAGCAGAGAAACCAGTGAACAAACACAACGTGACAGGGAGCGCCTGCAGGAACAAACAATGAAATTATTTAGTGAATCAGTTTGGTCACACGTGAAGAAGAAGTAGTGATTTATTCAGCCTGAGATCTTTAAATCTTTTTGTATTTTAATTCTTATGTTCTTCTTTTGGAACAACAACAACAACAAACGTGCAGCTGTCGACCTGCCGTGAGTAAAGACGAGGATGAAGAAGTCTTCCCGAGTGGACTGAGTGCTGGAAGAAGAGCTTAAATCTTCCACTTAAAGTCTGTCTCCTCACATTAAATTCAGAGGCTGTACAGAAGGTTTGTTGGTTCTGGAAGATGTTCTGTCTCACAGAGAGGATCAGAACATATTGATGAACCAGCAGCAGTGAATTATTCAGAGTCTCTGCTCCTAAATCCTCCGAATTCTGATGCTATCAATCAAGAGCACAGCTGCTTAGTAAGCTAATAATAAACTCACTGTGTGTGTGTGTGTGTGTGTGTGTGTGTGTGTGTGTGTGTGTGTGTGTGTATGTGTGTGTGTGTGTGTGTGTGTGTGTGTGTGTGTGTGTGTGGCTTTTTAGGTTATCTGCAGATTTGTGAACAATCCACCATGTATTGATTACAGGGGCTTCCTTCTATCAGTCGACACACACACTCACAGACACACACACACGACTCACACACCAGTAATATAATTAGACAGTATTGGTTTCCAGCGGGGCGTTGCAGATAAGACACACACACACACACACACACACACACACACACACACACTCAGGCAGTAATGCGGAGGACACATCCGCAGTGATTAGTCAGGTGGCAGCAGGCTGATTAGCAGGAAGGAGTTTCTCTCTTATCTAAAGTTATTCCACAACTTGTGTCTCAGCGGCTCAGTGGAGGCTGATGAACCCACCGGGTCGTCTGTGCAGCAGAACCGGCAGTAAACTCTGACTGTCACTCGGGTCCCACGGCGCCACATTACAGTGATGAACAGGAGCTCTGTGCTGAGGCGGCCTCGTGTCTGCAGCCTGCCGTCTCCTGCTGGGAGAGGAGTCGCTGCTCATCACAGACAACCAGCGCGTCGCGTCAGGAAACGTTGTTCAGAGAGTTAAACAGGACGTATTGATCGATCAGGACCGACAGCCGCCCCTCCCCCGACCTCCCACTCTGATCATCTATTAATCAGTTTTACTGTGGAGCTGCAGACTTTCCCTCAACCTGTCCGCTCACTTCTGTCTCTGACAGATTGTTAAAGCTCCTGAACACAAACACAGAGGAACGTTATCACCACAGCGAGACTAACACAGATGGAACGTACGTTACCTCAGTTACCTTCTGCTTCATATCTCACCTGCACCCGCCTGACAGCGTCAGTTACTCGTTACTCTCAGATTACTGATGTTTGGGATGAACTGTAGGATGGAGAGTTTGTTCTTCCTTCTTCAGCTCAATAAACTGAAAATTCCTCTCTGATCATCTGAGAATGCGTCATGACTAAACTGAAAACAATCAACCACCCGATAAACATCAGCTAATTACATTTCGTACATTTCTTTGGTGCAACGTTTGTTTAGGTTGATTTCATTTCTCTCTTTTGACGGCGCTTCACTGAGGCTGACCCCGCCATTCCACCAGATACTGTGGGCTGCGTTACGTCTCCACCACTCCAGCAGAGCTGATGGTTTCTCTGCAGTCTCTGTGTTCACTTCCAGAAGGTTCCGCTGCGCTCCGGACGCAGCAGATACGTATGTCATAAACAACAATACAACATCCGGTTACTTTCAAAATAAAACACTCCGTGTTGACACCAACACACAAATCTCACAACAGAGACAAACACAAGCTCTTTTGCTAATTCTCCGGTCGGGATCACTTCCTGTTGTTGTTTTATGACACACACCTATAACTGCGGTCACGAGTGATCATGTGATTATCGTGGGAACTCCTCGGCCTCGGGACGCCAGCTGTCGACCGAACTGCGCCGTGGTGGATTAAAAACGCAACCGGTGGGGGTTACCGGACGGCGGATGGCGGATAACAGCCGGATCGGCGCTGTAACGCAGCGGACACCTCGGGGTAAGGCTCTGGCTAGGTTCAGGCACAAACGCCTGGTCAGAGTGAGAAAACATCAGGGTTTGGATTTAAATACCTGCTTTTGCAGCAAACAAGGCTGGAAAATTCCTCCGGTCTCCTTCAAAACACCTGTTTCTGTGGCCACAGGTACAGAAATCTAACCTGTGTTGGTCCCACGAACACGTCCGGAAGCTTCCGATGTGTCACGCTTACAAACGGCACCAAGCAAAGCCGCCTCAGACTGCAGCCTGATGGCAGGCTGTGAAACCTTTATTCACTTTGAATGTGACGCTCTGTGGTCGGATATTTCTTACCGAACTGCACTCTGGGAGTCATAGTTGACTTCTCTCCTTCAGCTGACGTCCACAGAGCTTTTCAGACATTTTGTGAAGTTGTTGACTGTATCTGACTGAACGAGGAGAGTTCGTGTCCGGCTGTGAGATGCACTGAGTTTTATTTACATGAGACTTCTTTCTCGAGTCATTTAAATGTGATCTCAGCTAATAATGCGACGCGGCGAACTGTCAGGATCATCATTCACGTACGCACAGCTGCTACTCATCCTGCTTTCTCACAGAATGTGAAGCAATAAATGTCTTCTATGATTTATGATTATTTTCTTGCGATATAAGACGCAGACACAACCCACTGAAAACCATCTTTACACAGCGTGATCGTTCATCGATCCACCGTCATGTCGTTATGAACAGACGGCAGATAAAACTCTTGTTTTACTGCAGAAGAAATCGAGAATATAAAAAAGAGAATTGCTTTTTTTATCATTATGATCGAATGTGTCCAAATCCAATGAATAACTAAAAGTATACAAGCGATCAGAGGAGATATTCAGTGTGTACTGTACGTTCAGATGCTTCATCAAGCTTCTCTCTCTCCGCTGGTTCAGCTGCAGGTTTCTGTGTTGTCGCCGTCAGTCTCATGTTTTATGTGAAGGATTTCTCATTTTCACAGATCTGATCTGAGATTAGAAACAAGCTCATAAAACACAGAACACAAAGTCGATACTGTTGTCAGGACACGAGTATATTTGAAGTGTTGTGTGGATGTAAGTAAGCACTCGCTTCTCTCGCCTGCAGCTTGAATTAAAAATGAATGAGTACATAAATAAAGCCGGAGCCTCTTATTTCACCTGAGTCAGGACAAAACAAACGGCGGTTATTTCAGTCTGTGACTTTAGCCGTTAACAAACGGACGTGAAGCGCAGCGGACGTTCAGACCGGGTCAGACTGGGTTTGGTAACGTCTCTCATTATTCTGCTCCTCCACTGAGCCGGAGGAACCTGCTCTGATGATCTCTGAATCAGCAGGATTGTGGAGAAAGCTGCTGTGAGGTATTTGCTTTCCCCCTCAGAGGTGGAGAGTGCTGACGGGGTAACTGGGCCCTTTAACACCATCAGAACTTTCTGCTGGCAGCAGGAGGCAGGAGGCAGGTTTGTCTCCCAGCTGTTTACCGTGTGGAGCGTCTGAGACCACGGCAGGCATGAAGACCTGCAGCGCCGGTCTGCTTTACATCAAACTGTTTTCATAGTCAGCTGTCTGACAGGAGCAGCGCTGACGGTCACAGTCGTCCAGGTCGCACCAGGCTGACATATCAACAGGTCTGATCGTCTGACTTCCTGTCTGGCGTTGCTGCTGTGACCATCAGAAATGGACTCTGTAGTGTTGGAGACACGTTCAGCTCCAACAACCGTATCACGGACATATCGCGGCTGTAACGTGGCGGTGACGGGCCGGTAATCTGGTGGTGACGAGTCCAGAATGTAAACCAGAAGATTAATGGAGATGAAGCGTCTGAACTGCACTGAGGGTTTCAGACCTCAGCAGGTCTGCACTCACATCACAGCAGCTTCAGACGTGACGTCAGCTTGGTTACTTCCATCCTCAGCACACATTCATCCACATGATCACATGGTCGTGTGCTGCTCGGCTCCTCCGGTCCTGGTTCTGGTTCTGGGCTGTGCAGCTGTTTGCCTCCCCGTCCTCCTCCATCTTCTCTGTAAGCAGCGTTTCTTCCCTCTCTGTGTTTATTCATAAATTCATCAGGCTGGAGAGATATTAGAGGCAACACACCAGTTAATGTGCCACATAATTTGCCATTTTGATTACCTGGGAGTCCCAGATGGCATGTGTCAGGCGTTTATTAGCCTCTTTCGCTGCCATGAACACGGAGCGGCGACATGTACTTATCACCGCGGCGGGAGCGGCAGGGCGGAGGCTGAGGGTGGGCGGGTGGCGGCGGGTGGAGGGGAGGTGGTGTCACTTTACTCCATCAGACCACGGTGTGTTACTCTGCGAGTGATCGTCAGTCTGGAGAGATTCGGGGGGAGATCCGTCAGCTGGAGGGAACATATGGCTCTCGTGTTCAGTAATATAGTTCATCGCTGTACTAATGTTTCCTCAGCTTATCTCAGTTCAGCGAGGCGGCCGTTCATCACAACAGCTCGTCTGCTCTCCGTCTGTAAAACCAATCCATCCCCTCTTCTTTTGTTCTTCACACACAAACAGCGATTTGTCTCCATCAGGCCGACGTGACTCATTCATGCTTCTGTCTCTTGTCTCACCACATTTGGCGTTGAGTCATTTCAAAACAAGCATTTTAAACAGGAGGTAATAACTGCAGCATCCAGTCCAAACAGCCGTAATATATCACCGTGTACAGGTGGAGCGAACCATCCTCAGGTACAGCTCAGCGCCACGGCCGGGACTCTGGAAGACAGGAGGAAAGATGAGTCTGATCAGTGGAACCTGACGGAGATGATGTTGACATTAACAAGTATTTAAACTTCACGTTAAGATCCAGATAATTTACCAACGTCGAGTTGACTGACATGATGACAGACTGCAGGAGAGAACCAGAACACCTGCACAGGTGTTAGACGTGTTACCAAACACACCTGATGTCTCAACATGAGGAAACATTCAGCGTGCAGAAACAAACTGAACCAACATTTATTCTGGTGATTTGGTTGATTCATCATCATCATCATGAAACACAGTATTTTCCTCCTTCCTGGTGGAAATCCTCGGGTCGGTCTGAGTCACTGGGATGAAGGTGTCGTCTGCGGAGGTAATGACTCACGCTCTGACTCACCGGCAGTCGCTGGGAGTCGTGACTCCTCTGATTTCAGCTCTGAACAAACCGAGCAGCCGACTGAACGAGCAGCAGAGCTCATTACTGCATCATTACTACATCAACAGATCTGAGACCAGTCATGAAACTGTGTGTGTGTGTGTCTGCTACACGTGTGTCCTACAGTAACACACAGGATGTGTGTATTCACTGATCTGTTTCATTTATTCAGACACACACACACACATTGATCAACATCTCTTTGAAATACGAGCCGACATCATCTCCTGCTGCTCTCTGACTGACGTTCAATCAGCCGTCAAAGAAAACTACAAAAGACAACAGTTATAAGACATCGCAGCCTGGACTCATATCAGGGTTTAGTTTCTTCTGCTTCTGACTTTTGAGCCGCTGTAACAACTGAATATCTCATCTTATCTTGACTGTGTGCAGATGCAGGTCTGGTTTTCAGATTATATACAGGATGGAACCGTGAGAGTCACTCTGACTTGTATTAACCGGTGAGATGTATCAGCGCTGTCTCAAGGTGAAGGCTGTCTGGCTGAGAGATGTTTTCCTCTCTCATGAAGGCCAACAAGTCGTCTGATTTAACTGCTGATATAGAAATATACGGTCGTACAGAGAAAGGGCTGTAAAATACAGCCGCCGCCGCCGCTTTGTTAAACTTTATTCATCACAGCGAACAAGCTGAAGACAAACACTTCGTGCTTTTGAACTGAGGTAAGTCGTTAATGACTTGAGATCTGTGCGCTGATGTCAAGTGATGATTCATTCTTATAAGCAGAACAGGATGGCGGACTGATGGTGATGGATCACAGACGGGTCGCTCTGTTGGTTTGTGTCCTGTTAGCAGCTGTTGGTCCTGTTGATCAGCTGCTACCTGCTGACACCAGCGAGGAAAACAAAGTCATCGCTTTTATGATGCCATACGTTGGTTTGTCTTCCAGAAGGATCGTGGTTTGGCTGGTTATGTTGCCATGGTTACAGTAATAATGACGTGGTCCTGCTGTAGGAGGTGAACAGCGTCTGTTTCTGCAGAACACGGACGGGTTGAGGCTTTACGTTTCTTCCCAGCTGGACGTTGTCGCTGCACTGCGCTCATGTTCCAGGTTAACGTGGCGACGAACCGTCTGGAGACGCGTCGAGGTCTCGGTGGTTCCACACTTACAGATGTGAACACGCAGACTCTCGACAGCTCCGTCACCTGAAACACCTCCGTCCGCTCCACTTTCTGACATGGAGGGCAGTTAACCTGCCATGTGAGGGCGAAGGAACACAGGTGGAACAGTCAACATGTAGCGGATGACACACACTGGATGTCTGTTGTTTGCAGAAACGACACAGCCCGGTTCTTTTCTGGTTCGTCTGAGTTTGCGGTTCTGGTCGCGTCACTGAGGTGTTTCGTGCCGAGCAGGACAAACGTGCTCGTGTTTGTTGATGTGGAACATAATTTGAATCCAGTAAAGTTGGAGGGGTGTGAGGTGCGTCTGCTCGGCCCACAGGGAGCAGCCTGACAGATGAGATGAAGCTCAGCTGATGTATCCGAGCGTCTCTTCGCTCTCTGCAGTCTCACAACTTCACTTCATTTTCAGGAGGAGTCATCGTTTTCCACCTGAGCGATGGAGCTCAGCTGTCCGTTTCACAGCAGCCGAGACTGAAACGTTTTCCTGAAAACAACAAAATCACGTATTAATCACACGAGCTCACAAAGTGTCCAGAGCAGAGATGACAGAACATCTGCCCGGTCAGCAGATTAAAATGCTGGCAGTTTCCCTCAGACACGTTCGAACTGTACGATCCGTCGTCTCGCGTTCACAGTCTGATCTCAGCTGACTGTCGTGTCTGCAGAAGGCTGCCGGCCAGAGACCGCAGATCAACTCGTTCCCAGTCCAGTTACTGCTGACAGAACCAGGAATCTTCTGCCGACACTAACGAGTCATAAGAACCTAAAGACGTTTAAACTGAAACTCTGAGATTCTGCAGAAACACTGCCAGCATTTATTCTGGCGGGTTGGAAGAAACCGAAATTTAATGAGTCAAATATTTAGTGTAAACTGAAGCACAGAAAGAAAAACTGAAAGGAAAACAGTCGTTAGAGATGAAGAGAAATGACGATGTTTGATTTCTCACAGCGGGAGAGAAGCATCATCAATAGCTCCCTCAGTGACTTTATTTAACATGCAGATCATTAACTGTGTTGTTCTTTACTTTAAATGCAGCTGTGTGTCACATTCAGCTCGTCATGTCTGGACTGTTTCACACACTGAGTTCTGCTCCGCAGCAGAATATATATTCATCTGTCTCACACAGAACATATCTCACATGTTCGGTCAACATCCTGCCAGTGATTTTCTTCAAATGTGTCCAGAACTCACACAGCTGTTTATGGATCGTGAAATGATCTTTGTATTGATTGTCATGGTTTCAGAGTCGGTGTGTGAACAGACTGTGACTAACATGATCTGCAGGCAGGTGATGATAGAAACCTGACAGATTAATTACTGAGCAGCTCGTTTCATCTCTGCACTGTAATCACTGACAGAAGCTCACTTTATCTGGTTTTCTATGTTTTTAATATAAAAAGACTCATTCTAAGTTACTGAGTTGAGCTTGGATTTTAAATATTTGAATATCAAGTCGACATGAACGGATCATTAATCTGCACCTTTAACACCAAACCTGAAGTTAAAGCTGTCTTTGAAAACAGGCCTCAGATCAGCTACAGCAACTCTACAGCTGATCTCAGATCAGCTACAGCGACTCTACAGCTGATCTCAGATCAGCTACAGCGACTCTACAGCTGATCTCAGATCAGCTACAGCAACTCTACAGCTGATCTCAGATCAGCTACAGCGACTCTACAGCTGATCTCAGATCAGCTACAGCGACTCTACAGCTGATCTCAGATCAGTTTCAGCGACTCTACAGCTGATCTCAGATCAGCTCCAGCGACTCTACACATGTAAGCTCAAGGAGAGAAGTCTACTACGACTCCCATGATGCATTTCAGCGAGAAACATCCAACCAGAGAGCCTGAAGCTGCGTCATCAACTCATCTACGGATGAAATTAATTCACTTTTTAGTTGTGCTGTTATTTTGGATTCATTCAGTAACCATGGTGACGTGTTTAATTATCAGCTGTTTACATGAGCTTCTGCTCCACGGCTGCTGAGGCTCATGGGTAATGTGTTGTATTGTGTTGTATTGCACAAGTAAAATGGATGAATTTTAAATCATCAGCCTGAATGAAACTAAAGACCGTCAGCAGAAGTACTCAATGTGCAGTAACAGTAATGGATTACTTCTGCTGCTGAGGTCATGTTGTTGGTTTGATGGATGATGGTTTCCTCTCTTCCTCTAACGTTGTGAAACGAGGCGTTTAACTAGAACAACACTCTGAAACATTACAGTTTGCTGTTCATGATAGTTTCCACTCGTCTTCACTGAGCTGATGAGTGTGACAGAGTCAGAGTTCAGCTGTCAGGCTGAGTGAGGCCAGACAACAGAAGCGTATCCGGGAAGATATTATGGAATATCACAATATCTGCCTTCATTACCGATATTTCTCACGATATTGAAGTAAAGAAGTGAAAAGCCTGTCGGGCCTTTCATAATATTCATACTACTAATCAACATGAAATCTAAATTAAATACAGTTATTAGATATTGTAAGAACAATCTGACCTCCAACTATCGTGTGTCCTGCTTCATGTCCACTCCTCTGATCACCGGAGGAACATGTTGGTTTCTTCAAAGTCGTCACATCCACTTGTGAGTGTGAAGGTCCGTGTTTAGCTAGCAGAACCTGATATGACCCGGCTCCAGGTCCGCTGGACCACCAGGACGCAGCCTGATTGCCATCATGTGGGACGTCTGATGGCTTTGCTGTGTTTGTGTTCACACAATGGTAATTTCCCTCCTCTCTGTGTGTCGGTGTGCCCAGGAGAGAGCGGAGACGCTGCTTGCTGTCTCCTCTGACGATCAGCAGCTCATCAAATGTTCATTTCTCTGGTCAATAATTGACTCCGGCCCGTTTATTAGCCTTCTGTTAGCAGAAGATTAGAGAAGGGATCTGCTGCTGAGCATCTCCTCTTTCATTAGCAGAGACGAGGAACAGCACCAGATTCATTAAAAACCCCGAGGTGTGTGTGTGTGTGTGTGTGTGTGTGTGTGTTTTCATTAACATTTGATAAAACCTCAAATGATGCAGAAACACCATCATGATTGACGTCAACATGATTTGGACGGGTTCTGTGACGGACTGTAGAACCAGCAGAGACGCGTCACGCTGACAGTTTTTACATTTCATCCTGAGGCTTTAAATCTTCTCTGGTCAGAGCAGAGCGTGTAAGCAGAGCGTGATAATAAAGATCGTGTCGTGCTGGACTCGAGAGCGACTGTTCTCTTACTCTTTGACCCACCAAGACCAAGGCTGAGTCGGTCCAGTCCGACCCAGCTGTGTGAGCTGCTCAGGTGGATATTAGATACAACATGAACAAACAGAAGCTAAAGCTGCAGCATAACAGCTGAATCATACTTCCTGTTTACATGTTCCAACATGACTGAGCAGCAGAGCACAAAGCAGCTCCATAAAGACCTGGAGGAGAGAGTTTGGTGTGGATGAACTGGACTGGCCTGCACAGAGTCCTGACCTCAACCCGACAGAACACCTTTGGGATGAATTAGAGTGCAGACTGAGAGCCAGGCCTTCCATCCAACATCAGTGTGTGACCTCACACATGTGCTTCTGGTAGAACGGTCAAAGATTCCCATAAACTCTCATAAACCTGGTGGAGAACCTTCAGAAGAGTCTGAGCTGTTATAGCTGCAAAGAGACCGACGTCATATTAAACCCTGTGGATGAAGAATGGGACGTCACTTAAGTTCATATGTGAGTCAAAGCAGGTGAGCCAATATATACACTATATTACTATATGTGTATATATACTACAACAAAGGCCGCGGCTGGTTAAAACGGCAGACTCCATTTAAACCCTGAAGTCCTTCAGAGTTCACAGCGTTAAATGAAGCTGTTTAATAATTGAACTCTTGTGTTTCTCAGGCAGAGAAACTTCCTCTTTTATCTGCTCATGTTTCCTCACAGCCGTCACCTCCAGGCTGCTCGGCACACTGCTGCATTATTGAGGAACATATACCACAGAATGTAGAGTATACCAGTGTTTCTGTGTGTAGTCTGCAGTACTTCTCCGCCTCCTGTCTGTCAGGATGGATGTTAGTCACTGTGAAACCACAAAGCCCGGATGACACTGAAGCGGTTCCTGTAAACCATCGGGTCTGAACCGTATGTACGACACCACCATCGCTCCCCTCAGCTGTGTCTGCCACAGGCAGCACGAAGCCTTCAGCGGTACAGCTGCAGCCAGCCGCCCATCAGAGCAGGAAGCAAAGAGGAAGTGATGTCACTGTGGAGGCTGATATTGAACCGATCCCCACTTTCAAACTGTTCATTAGATTTCAGGGAGGATCCGACGTGTCGTCGTACCTTCTATCCACAGGAAGGCAGCTTGGTTTTCTGTGCTGTACACACAAAGGTTGTAATCGATCAGGTGACCCCGTCATGATTGGCCCTCTCCTCAGTCTGTGGCCCAATAACAGTCGGTCACACTCAGATCTTCATCAGGTCAAACTGATCCATAGTTCTGCATTGTCAACAGCAGCAGTCACGGACACGAGCAGCTCCGTGGTGGCAAAACACAAATCAGTGTAAAACCAACATGTAATGTAGAAATACAAGTTATTTAATGTAAATCAAAGTCTCACTAAAGTATAAGAGATGAAGGCTGAAGAAAGAAGGCCTGACTGGAAGAACTTCTCCAGAACTGAACTAACAAAATCAAAGTTCTCCAGATCCGAAGACAGAAGGACAAAGATCACAGCCCGCTGGATGAATGTGTCTCTGAAACAATCCCGATGTTCCGGTCTCTGTCCACATGTAGTCGTGTTAGCGACCGAGCTGAGCTGACGGGCGGTTGTTAGCAGACTGTTGGTTCTGGTCCAGTAGGTTCTGTTAGTCATCAGCGCTGCTTCAGTCTGGATCAATAACAGAAGCTTCACTCTGTCCCTCCGGCTGTGACGGACACATTCCAGCAGAAATCATTCGCTGAGTGTTTTGTTTAATAACCAGCTCGTGACCTTTTTGACACAATGATAACGGAAGAAGCAATTGTGTTTAATAAAAAATCAATTAATGCAACAGAACAGAACGGTTCTATTGATCAGATGTACGGATTAATAGCAGCTCACGTCTCCTCTGAGACTTCAGTCACTCTGAGTGAAGCGTTGACCTTTCAACACGATCCCGCCTCGTTAATGTTCCGCCTCAGTCAGTAAACAATGCCAAGGTGAGAATTAACATAAAAATCAAGCTATCACTTTCCACAAAACATCTGATTCAGTAGCTCGAGGTCATCGCTCAGAAATGATCTTCAGAGGGTTTTAAGACCGAACTCAGTTTGTGTTGAAGAGCGTCGAGAGGTTCAGTGTCACAGTTCAACAAGTGTCATCAGCGATCCGCTCACATGGAGTCTCAGCTGATTAGAACTGTCAGAATAATGAATGAAAGGCTGATGAAATATTAATAATAGGATGAAGAGCTGTGGAACAAAGACCATATCTCATCTGAATCTCATAATCCTCCAAGGTTTCATCTATTGTGGATGAACTTGTAGATTTCCAGCTGAGCCGCAGCGGGAGGCTCTCAGGTGAGAATCTGACGGAAAGACGGATTTGAGTTTTTTTTCCTCCGCCTTAAAGATTCACTGCTGCTCTCTGAGGCTTCATCCCTTCACAGTCCGCTCCGTCACTCTCCACCTGTGCTGGATGTGTCGATCAGCTCCTGGTTCTGTTCCCGCGTCACGTCACCAACGCTACGAGCGCCGGGTAAAGAAAAGAGAATACTGAGCGGTTCTGAAGATTCGTTGTTGGATTTTGATCTTCTTGATTTAGATTTCACTTCAACGCTTTGTGACGAACAGATGAGAAGCTTCAGGTTCACAGCAATGACTTGAAACAGAACAAAGAATGAGTCGGTGTCGACCTGCTGGTTCTCAGTATTTTCCTGTTTCTGTGTCTCTGTTTCAAAATGTTCTGTAACAATGTTCTGACTGTGTCCTAGCATCTGAAATCATGTCCCATCACCTGACAACAGACACTCGCTGTCCACACCTCTGTAGACGAAGATCAGCTGGAGACGTCTGAGGTGGACGAGTCATTAACGTTTGTACTTTCTGAACAGATGTTTTTAGATGTTTCTTGCTGGAAATGACGTACAACACAGCGGACAGCACGCAGGTTATTTTCTTCCCTCGGCCTCCTGGTTGATCTCGTCAGCGATTAAACAGGTTTTCATGATGAAGTGAGCAGGTGTCACACAGAGAACTCCTCGTCCATCACAGCCGTTTCAACGCCAGCAACTAAAACAAAAATAGAAAAACTGCATCAGGTTTAAAGCAGCGCTGCATCACACAGTGTGACGCTGCGACAGGAAACAGGCCGAGCTGATGATGTCGTAAAGTTAATTTACGCTGCAGATTGTAAAATTAGGGTCTCGACACATCACAGAATTTTAAGCTCTGTGATTGGATTTATCCTGGTGAAATGCATTTTGGGAATGGTAGTTTTCCTCTTGTAATCTTTAAACCAGATATTTTCTTGATTTTCACGTCCATCACAAACTGTCTCCAGCGCTGGATGAGAGGAACATCACTGTGACTTTTACAGGAAACAGATTCTGTTGGTGATCGACTGAAGGAGCCTTGTGGATCCAGAGCAGCCGACTGGTGTGTTGGATCGGATCCTTTGGACTCTGCTGAGTTTTGAATGTGAGGGTGGAACATCTGTACAGAGAATGCTGCTGCACATTCTATCCGATGCAGACGTTAGTAATGCAAACACTGCTGTCTCCACCTGATCTTCATCTGTGATGCTAATGTCCCTCCTCAGTGTGCAGGCTATGCTAACAGGCTGCAGCAGGCAGCATGCCGGCAGCGTGTGGAGGCGGGTCCAGTTGGATGGACTGCTGTGTGATCGTGCTGCACTGTGATGCGTGAGCTGAATCAGCTCGTGCTGCTGTCAGCTCCCTGTGGCGTCCATGTTCTGCAAATGTTCTGTTTCAGTTGAGCTGCTGCGTGGAACGACTGTGAGGAAGCTAGCGGGATGAGCTAAAGGCTAATTGGTGATTGAACTGAGAGAGGCTGGAGCCGATGGCTTCAGTGTCACGAGATGTTTCAGGATGATGATAAGATTCAAAGCTTCAGGAGGAAGCTGTGAGCTGGTGGCTGTTCAGCTGATGGACGCTCAGTCAGTCCGTTGTGTGCATTTAAATCGCTACACCTCTGTGGTCCATGTCATGTTGTCGATGGAGGACGACAGACTCTGACCACAGTTTGTCATTGATGCAGTTTTATTAACGATCACAACCATTCAGGTAATTATGACTATTAACAGGAATGAAAACACAGTGACAGACTGTGTTGTTGTCTCTGGAGCTTTGATAATAACGGACTCGCGAGCATTAGTCATCAGCAGCCTGCACGACCATAAAGCTAAATGTTTATGAATACGAGACGGATAATTGTTCTAAACATCATTCAGTTCAACGTGTTTCTGTTTATTAAACACATTTCTATGTTATATTATTTCTGATGTGAGGAATAAAAAGTAGCAGGAGTCAAAAGGTTTGTTTCAGTGTCAGTTCACGGCAGCAGGACGGAGGAGGATCGCTGGGTGACGTTCTGATTTCATTGATTCAAATCCATCTGTGTCAGTAGACGTATGTGTCGAGCATGAATGAGCCTTCAGGGTTTGGGTCCATCTCACCACATGAACATGATACGACACGTGTTGTGGAAATGTGGATGCGTTTCGTATCTGTGGTTTGCAGAAACGTAAAATCCAACATTTTACTCTGGCTTCAACACCCTCCATACGCTCAGATAAACAAAGCCAGCAGTGAGTCTGTAAACTCTCACTTCATCAGACGTCTCCGGGTCATTACCTCTCTCTCTCTCCGTCAGAGCCTGTAAAAGACCAGCAGTTTGAGAATTGATGAGTCTGTCAGGCAGCTGCTTTAAAGACGGATCTATGAGGCTCTAATGTGTCTGACCAGAGCGTCCCCGCTCTGTGGGTTGGTGTGTGTGTCGGTCAGCTCCGTGGACGCCAACATGCCCGAGTCACGACTTCCTGTGTGTGTCCACACGGGAACATGTGTGTTAAATGTGTGCAGGCGCTCCCGCCGGACTCCAGCTGCTGTCGGTGTGTTCGGAGGCTCATTCCTCTCAACGACAGTTATTGTAGCAAATTCAGTGTCAATTGATGAGTTTCCCGGGGGGAATGGCTCTACGGGGAGACGGCTGCGCTCGTGGACCCCAGAGCTGTTTATTTCTACCCACTCATCACCAGAAGCACCCGCAGGAAGTAATAAAGGAGAGGAAGAGGAGGAGGAGGAGGAACAGAGGAAAGGAAGCACCACACATTATGAGGAGGCAGAGAAGAAAGAAGGAGGGAGGAAGAGAGGCGAGAGGTTTTCTGTTTATTTCACATTCTACATTTTGACCTTGTTTAAAGCAAATTGAACATCTTCTGTACACAAAGCAAACTGTGATTTGTAGACGGTGAATATCTCATAAAATGTGCGGTGTGATCCGACTGTGGTGTCTGTTCTGGATTCTGGAATGATGTGAAGCCTTTTTAGAGGACGAGCACTGAAACGGATCATCAGACGTGTTGTGAGTGGAGACAAAGAAGACGGGAGATGTCAGGAAGTGTTAAACAGTAAGAAGTTATGAGACTGAAAGAGGAACCACACGGTGACCCGGAGGAGATCGAGGGATGTATCCCACAGAATCCACACTGATGGTCAGCTGTCAGTGGCCAGAGATCAGAGAAGATGTTACTTGGCAGGTGATTGGACGAACCATCTGTCAATCAGCGTCTATCACGGCCTATCAACCAATCAGAAACCAATAAATCAAACTGTGGCTGAGGTCAGCGGACAGAAGAGTGAAAAGCTTTCCTCAGAGTCGTTCTTTGTGTGTCTTTAATGAAACAAACTCTCCAGCTGGGACAGAACTGATGCTACAGCAGCTATGCTAACCTCTGGTGGAGCCGCCATGTTGGTTCAAACCCACAGTCGCTTCGCTCGCTAGTCGGCACATCCAAGCCACGCCCACAGCTGACATCAGGCCCTCGGAGGAGTCTGATTGGTTCGACTCCTGTGTGTTCGGCCACACGTCACTGATGTAATGAGGGAAATCTGGAGGTGGAGCCTGTTTCGTTCCTACATCAGCTGCTTCCCGGATCGTCCACTTAGCTCTGGCGTCGTGGCGTCCGTGAGTGTGTTACTGGAGAAACTTCAGGCTCAGAGTCGGTTTGTGCTGACGCTGTGTTTAATGCTCGCGCTCACTGTGACCTGGGAACCTGAATAAGCACATTTGAGCCTTAATTATCTCCTCATCATACTGACATCAGTGTCTGTTAGCACTGACCTCAGAGCAGCTGGAAGAGGTTTGTTTCTCTTCAGGTCCGATGTGGACACAGACGAAGCACTTCAGTCGAGCTTTGGACTTAATGTATAAATACATTTATACTTTAAAGTTAAATGATCATTAATGCAGTCGTGTGTATGTGTGTGTGTGTGTGCGTGTGTGTGCGTGTGTGTGCGTGTGTGTGCGTGTGTGTGCGTGTGTGTGCGTGTGTGTGTGTGTGTGTGTGTGTAAGCTGCAGTGGGTTGACTGCTCGTCCGTCTCTCGGTGCTCAGAGTTTCTCCCCATCCATCATCTCTAATGAGGCGAAGCCCTTTATGAGGCCCAGCAGGCGGAACCACCTCCTCAGTGAGGACGGCCGTGGCCTCACTCAGTCCTCCTGCCTTCATGTATGATGCATCTCTGCTGAGCCTCGTGGGAAATCAGCGCTGCCAGTATTCGGACCAAAGCGTCTGTAATTCATCAGATATGGACTCACATGTATGAACTCCACAGACAGTTTCTCCTGAAACACAACATAAAGTTTGTGTACGTGTTTTAAATGTTCCTGCTAACTGAAGCTGACGTCTGCAGGAACAAGCGCCATAGTTTCATCTTAAATGTAGTGTAGACGAATACTGCAGTACTTTTACTACCTCTGCCTGTCTTACACTGTCCTATAATGTCTTATACAGTCTTATACTGTCTTATAATGTCTTGTTGGCAGCGTGACGATGAAAATATTATCTTTATAGGAGATTTTAACAGAGAGATGATCTTCCAGGTTATTTATTGTTTCTGCTGACAGCACAGAAACCAGCAGAATGTGAATTCTTGCCTCTTGTCTTCCTCGTGGGGCAGCAGCACAGTGCAGCAGCAGTTCAGCGCTGTGTTTGGAGAGAAGTGGGATTTCCAGCGTGGCTAACATCTGCGCCTGTATGCGGTCCCATGTGATCGACCCAGGTCTGAATGTCTTTGATCGCGCTTGTGAAACTGAAAATAGCTGCAGAGTCTCCAGAGCTCACAGTCACAGGAGCACCAGGAAGACTCCCACTGTTACAGCAGAGAACTGTGGGTTATTAATCAAGACTGTTACACACAAGCAAACATTTCATCATGCACAGAGCTTATTCCCATGTTCATTTACAGAATGTCAGCACGGTTACAAACCTTTACAGCTGCACAGACTCACAACTTCTGCAAAAAAAGAGAAGAGAAATCTAATCAGGCGAGATGTTTGAAGAAGCGACTGATGGAGAGGACCGACGTGAGGATCAGATGATCACAAACAAGAGAAAGAGGGTGAAGAGAAAGTGAAGTGAGAAGAAACAAGAGGAGGACAGAGAGGAGATCTGGTTGAGGTAAATGTAAGCTTCACTCTGCAGGCCTCAAGAGAACAGGGATAGTAAAACCATGCGTGGACGAGGACACGAGCAAGTAATACCACGAGTGGATATTCTGCTTGTTAGAACACGAGTTACCAACAGGCAGCATTGAATCAAAATGTCTCGTGTTGTCTTTTCACCTCAGTGGTTGAACTGGTTTTCAGGAGGGAGTAAAGCTGCTGGCCGTCGCCTCGAGGAGTAAAGCTGCTGTACTGATTCTCACCAAAACAATCAGACAAGCATGTTGGATATTTTTCCTTCCACACAACATCAGAGACATTATGAACCAATTACACAAAAATACCAAAATACTTGTGAATATTTAGCATCCAAACTCTTCTCACCGGCAGCAGTATGCTACGATGAGCGAAATGCCCTCCAGTTTGAATCATTTAGGAGACACTTTCAGCCCTACAATACAAAAGCAAGTGTATAAAAAGTTACCGATTAAAAAGCAGCTCTGAATCTGATTATTGGAATCAGTGAAACGTCACTAGCTGACTTCTCTCCTTCAGCTATGAAATAGAAAATGGCTGCATGTATTTGGAGCTTTTATCAAAGCGTGTCACAATTTTCCCCTCAGGAGAAAGCGACCATTCGATTATACTCAGTTTCTGGTCGAAGGACATGTTCCTGAACAACTTCCTGTACTTCTGCAGGCGTCTTCTTCCTTTGACTCTTTAATCAAAGACGCAGAGGTTCCTCTCTCATTGTGATAATTCAGTGAGGAATGAGATGATAACTCATAACGACTTCACCTCGTCTCTTTTGAGCCGGCTCCTCTCTCACTGATGTTTTAAATCAACTGCAGTTTTCTGCTTCTGGGAAATGTCGTGAAGCCAAAAGTCCGATCTGCAGAGGTGAGCAGGGACAAGAGCTCGGGGAGGAGAGACTCACTGGACGGCCGGAGGAAGGAGAGGACGAGGAGACTGATGGCCTGATGGACACTGAGAGGCTGAAACTCACATTGAGCCGCTTCCTCCCAGCTCCCCCTCAGTGGGAGACGAGGAGGAGAGGTCCTGATCCCACCGTCAGCTGTCTGACAGTTTCTGACATGATTGGATTGAGACGCACACACACAAAAACACACATACACACACACACACACACTCACAGACGTATCTTGCGTAACAAATACATTTCAGATTTGAATCACTGTTGCTACACATGCAGGATGTAGAGATAGTTTACTGTAAACTGTAAACATAGTTACATTTTCTTTTTATTTCCTCCTGTAATGTTACTTTAATAGAATACTCCGTGTGTGTAGCGTAAAGGCAGATACAGCTGCAGTCCTGAGTTATTTAATGTCGATAAAACTAAACCTCCAAGTGATGACGGACTGAAAAGGAATAAAAACACATTTAAAGAGCCAAACACACTCAGACTGACCGATCACTCACCAGAACACGACTTCATCATGGACGAGTCCAGCCTGCTGATGTGTTCTTCATGCACGCAGCGTCTAAACCTCATCAGGAGTTCAGTGATATTCATTTGAAGTGTGAACTTCTCAGTGCACACGGGGCCTGTTAGCACCTCACAGCTCAGGTTCATCAGTTTGTATCCAGCAAACAAACAAGCATGAATTTCACATTAGATGGAAGATAATACGGCTCTGAAATGTCCTGAAGATGAAATAAAACTTAAAAAGTCCAATTCTGCTTCATTCCCATCAGAAATCAATACGTTTCGGTCCCTGGACGCTGACGCAGTGTTGAGAGGCTGGTGTATCAGGAGGTGAGGAGCTGACCCTCCCTCAGCCAGCCGCCCTGTCACTTTCCATCAATGAACGCTGTGACGCATCATGACCGCCGTTAGCTTCCATTTCAAGTTAGAGCGAAGACGAGTTGATTGACGGCTTGTGTTGGACATCAGACAGCTGTAATCTGACAGACTGCAGGGTGGAGTGGAGCGAGGACGCAGGGTGGAGGTGGAGCGAGGACGCAGGGTGGAGGTGGAGTGAGGACGCAGGGTGGAGCGAGGACGTGGGGTGGGTGGAGCGAGGATGCAGGGTGGAGGTGGAGCGAGGACGCAGGGTGGAGCGAGGACGCAGGGGGAGCTTACAGACCTACCACGGGTCATCGGAGGTGTTAAGATGAGTTTGGTGATTCTCTTGTTGTTAGTTCAGTGACAGTTCATGCTCCTCTCAGAATGAGTCGTAACAACTTAATAACATTCATATTTGGATAAACTACTTTATAATAACTTTGGTTTACAACCAAAACCTGCTAAATTAATGATGTTCCCATTAGTCTCATGCTAATGTTAGCATTTAGCTCAAGTTATGACTGCATGGTGTTACACTTACCTCAGGAGACTCAAACCAGTTCTGATCCAGTGAGCCGTCGTTAGCAGCACCGGTCCAGAACAACACATTATACAATATTTAACATAAACAGAAAAGATCATCAACATTATGTTCTACAGCAGCCATCTTTGGATTCTGAGGTCAGAGTTTGTGATAATAATACTTTATCAACATTTACTGTGAATTCAGTAAAGTCATTCAAACATTTTAGTGATGATGAAGGTGAAATTATGATCAACACGTACGCACGTTTAGGTAAAGAAAGTATAAACGAGTTTGTATTCATCACGTGTGACGTAACTGGAAACACAAAGTGGGTTTACACAGCTGTGCTAAATGTTCTCGTCTGAGCTTTAATGGTTTTCTGCAGACGTTCTCGTCACATTTCGTAAAGTTTCTGCACTTCACTGCAGCTTGAATGTGAACAAATGGGGGAAAAAAAGGACGGATGAATCCGGACGAGGAGAGAAGAAGGAGAGAGGCAGCAGAGAAACGTTGGAACAGATACAGCATAAATGTTTTAATCTTTCCAACAACTTAGCCCAGGAAAAATTTCACTCTCATGGGATATCGCTCTTATTCCAGTTTTTGGTGCCTTATCATGAATATTTCATGGTTCAATCTCACAGATGTGTGTTTTGATGCAGCTGAGCAGCTGAAGGCCTCAGTTCATCCACCAGTAACTGAAGGAGCTGCGTTTAGATTTGTAGTTAATGATCATCAGGAAATCTCTTGGTTGTTTAAATGTCAACAGAAGCTCCTGACACGTTCTCAGCACCAGCTTCACATCATTTCTTAAGTCCAACAGCAGAAGCTTTTACTTACAAAACAGTGAAAAGCTTTTTTCTTGTTTGATGAATCACTTCAGTAACGATCATGACAGACATTTCAGATGGTTAATTTGATGGTTAACTATATATGTGTGTATCTCGTAGCATCAGTGGTGTTTGTGTTCTCACGTGTTGTGAGTTTAAATATTCTACAGCAGCTCTTCATATCGAATCATGCACGAGGTCACACATGATGCTACTTTACTGGTTGTCACAAAGAAGAGTAGCAAAGCAGCCACAAAGGCAGCGAAGACAGCGAGCTAGCAGACATGAATGTAAACATCAGGTTGGTAAATGATTGAAGGTGTAACTTGTCATTTGAACGTAGCTCCAGAACTACATGCAGCATGAATACCTGCTACAGCTCATTATTCTGGACCGCTTTGTTGTAGCCTTGAATGTAGTGATTAGCTTCTGTTGGCTTGTAGCGCAGTTAGCTGTATAGCTAAGTGGCTCTATTAGCTGAATCACATCCTCAGATGATAGCAGTGGGGCTCGATGTACATAGTGGCATTAGGAGACAGGACGGGCCAAGCTAGCTGGCTAAAATGCTAATTTCAGTTGACATTTCTGTCACACTAAAATTCTGACTGAGCGCAGCACAGAGATCAACAAGTACCAGAGGAGATGACACAGCAGCTGATGAAATGTCACATCTTTAAACACAAATGTAAAGCGTCATACAACATTTACAGCCAGCTCGTGTTCCTGAATCCATTCTCTGTGTCTCACCGTCGCCTCCTCACTCAAACTCTTCTATCCTCTTTTCTTTCATGCATCTTCTTTCCAATCCGTCCTCCCCGTCTCTGAGCTCATCCTTTCTTCTGTCTTCTCTCTCCGTCTCATTCCAGCCTCTTTTGTTTGGGGGCACTTTGACCCACTTAGGCCGATCTCTGCCATTTTCTCTTCAGCTCGTAATTTATTTTCCAATTGCTCGAGCTCTCTTTTTTACTTTATCGCCTGTTGTTTCATCGTCACGCCTCCTTTTCCCTCTTGTCACCGGAGCAGCTTTTTCAGAGTAATGTGTCGAGTTAAACTACGTTCAATAAAACTTCTTCTCCCATTCATTCTCGTCTCAAGCACCCACATTAACTCCCTTTCTGTACTTATTTCAAAGTGGCAAAATGAAGGCGAGGGAAAGATGAAGCAGGTAACAGAGGAGAATGACAATCAACCAGCATCTTTACTGACGAGTTAATGACTGCATGTTCAGACCATCATTACCCACAATGCAATGGTTTCTGCGGACACAATAGAAGGTAATTCCACTTCATGATGTATCAAACTTCAGAGGACTTTAAAGTTCTCATGAAGCCAAAACGATCACGTAGTCATTGTTTGAGATCGAACAGTAACGGCACTCATAGATTTCATTTTGCTATTTTAGTTTGTAAAATCATAAGAACAAAGAAAGCAAAATGGATAAACACCTGAGACGAGTCGTCATCCTGCACTCAGATGTTTATTCATTTTGTGTCATCGTATTTATGACGCTGCTGTGGAGGTTTACAGAGACTGGATCAAACTGGATCATATTTTATGGTCAGAGTATTTTCTCATGTCCTCCGTCGTCCGTTCAGCTTTAGCTGTTGCTATAGTAACCGCTGGCCTCCCAGTGGACTCCAGACGGGTCCGTACGCAGCCTCAGAACGACGGACAGCTGCAGTATTGGGGTGAGATTCCCTGATAGAAGATACCGGTAGCTTTGCTGCTAAAGTAACAGCTAACTGCTGCTACATGTAGATAATTAAAGCTAGCTCATTTAGCCATGCAGCTACGTGACTGTGGTACTGGTGGTATTCCCAGTTGTCAGCCTGGCCTCTGTCTTCTGAGAGGAGCTGCCGGTCCAGCCAGAATCAGAATCAGGACCTACATCTGTTTTTACACACAGATGTAGCAAAGCCTAAAACCCTCCTGACTATTCTCCATCTGTTCGTGTGTGCAGCTCCTGCAGCAGGATTCACTCAGATCAGAAGAATCAACGAGACATAATTGATTTCTTTTTCACCCTCCTTTCATTTGTGTGGCTGATTAAACAATGTGTCTCTGATAATTGTGTGAAATGAAACCTTAATGTTACGTTAGCAGCTGAATTACAGCACGTGTTTGCAGCGGTCGGGTTCTCCGGTGGTGTTCTGTACAGTACGAGCTTCACTGTCCAGCCTCCTTTCAGAGTTTGGTGTGTTGACATTCAGTAAACAGTCAGTAGACACTGTAAGTGCAGCATGCGGATACATTTGACCCGGAGTTGACCACCGCCATCGCCTGCGCTCACTAACAAGCTCGCTCGGCCTGGATGTGTTCTCCCTCGGCGTGAATACAAATGCAGAGCTTTGATATTCTGCTGATGGCCCGGGTGTGAAATAGCTCTGATGATGAAAGCGTCTCTTTCTCTCTTTATGATTCATCCACACTCAAAGCAAACCATTTAGAACTTATTTGATCAAACACTGTAAAATATGCATGATGTTTCTACACGACATGGTTTCAGGGATAATGTCCACGTTCTTCACCAAAATCTGTCTTAATCCAATCAGCTTCCTCTAATACCATTTCAACATGACCCGAAACCAAACCAGCATTTTTTCAGCTTTTCAGTTAAATAAAATCTAATTAAACATTCAGTGTGTGCTAATCCTGATCTGGGTCAGTTTGTCAGAACCTGAAGCTCCTGCACCCATTTTTAATTAGCAGGTATTTCTTCATCTGGCTAAATGTGCAACTCAAACTGCAGGGAGAACGTTAGCTGAGTTTGTTTCTGTAAAACATAGTACTGGCCGATATGGCCTAAAAATTGAATCTCTGATTTTTTCACCCCAAACTCAATGTACGATTTTAATAGGTTTGTTTTCCCTTCTTAAAAACAGACTACAAATGACAAAGAAATGATTAAAATCACTGCTTTTATTTTAACGCTTTTATTGAAAACAAAATTGCCCTGCCATTTTAAACAGTGCAGCTTCAAACTCACTTGAAAAGAATGTGTCCATTTTTGATAAAATGCTTTTGTAAACTTAAATTTAACATGTCAGATTGCTTGCTATTATAAAAACAGATCAGTCTCCATATTGGTATTGGTAAAGTGTGAACATAACCTTTATTAAATAGTTTCCTTTGCAAAAGGTGCCTTTTGTTTACAAACAGTATTTTATATCCCTGCAGATGTGTAAACATAAGTAAACATCTGCATGCTGCACAGTAAACCTGACATGTTGCAGATGTTCAGGACATGAGCTGTCTGCTTCCTCTGTCTCGAGGCCCCGTTGTGGCTTCGTAGCACAAACCTGGGGTCCAAAGTTTTCAGCATGTGGATGAACCTCCGGCTTTTCCACTGTATATACGGGCAGCATGTCTTTAACAATATGCAACATGACTGCATCTGTAACAGCTCTCCATCGGGACCCTTTCTTCTCATACGGGACACAGTAATTAAATGATTCTGTTAATGTCAGCTGCTTTATAGCGGGTGTTGGTGGGCTGCCGCGCTCCTGTACAGTAGTGTCCTGTAGTGAACAACAAGTGTTCCACTCTGATGCATGCATCTGTTTGAGAGGCTGAAATAAATGGGTCAGTCCGCTGCCTTTAGTTGCAACAGCCTTTAAACAAACTTTGCAGTGGACCGTGGTTTGTTTAAGGTCTGACACCACAAAACAAACTACTGACGAGACGGTGCCTTTTTAGGAACAAACTCTTGGCTTGCTGCATGTTGTGTTTGTTTTTCTGTGGAAAATCAATGCGGGGGGGCGGAGCCTACTGTGAACTACGAAAGCCCATGAAAAGCTGCGGTGGAGCACATTAAAGAGAAAATCAATTTTCATTTTTTAAAGTCGTCCTTAACCTCAAACGTGAATTAATCAATTTTACCGAATTATCAAGCAGCCCTAGCAAAACCACGGATGAGTTCAAACTGAATGTTTCTTTAGAATTAATTTTCTATTTCTCTCTTCTTGCTCTGGTTAGGTTAAGGCACAAAAAAACACATAGTTAAGGTTAGAAAAGATCACGGTTCGGATTAAAATAATTGTTTGGGTCGCCACGATCATGGATGGAGATGTTAGACTTACCGTGAGAAGTAGCCAGTTTTTTTCACCACAGAATCTGCTGGAACTGTCCAAACATTTCCTTAAAAAAACTCCTGCTTTTAACATCAGGAGAAACGGATGGAAGTGTTTCCAGTGGTGCGACTCAGACTGCAGTCGGCTGTTCGGCAGCCTTGCTGGCTGTAACGACATTCCTTATTCTCTGTTCTCCTAAATAAACAAGTAACTGTGGACTTTTCTTAAAGTGTAAAAAAAAAAGATCCTCAGATCGGGTAGTTATGTGTTCTCTGCTGCAGACTGTGATCACAGCAGACGAGCTGTATGGAGACATCTGATGTTTCTTTGGTTGTTTCTCTGTTTTAAATCAAGTCTCCAGCTGCTTCAGTTGTTTAGCAGAATGCTGCAACTCTGTTTTACTGCGAAGCTCCAGAAATGTTCTGTGAACACTTCACCTAGCCAGTATTGGCTAGAAATGCAGCTCAGTTAATTTCTAAGTACACAAAGTTAATTCCTAGAGCTTCAGTGACGAACACAGATGAATTCATTCATTTTTCCAGTTCCAGGCAAATGGGATTGAGAAGAAAGAAATAAGGAGCATCAAGCAGATCAATCAGAAAGATGAAACAGTGTTTCTAAATTTAGCATCTCTGCCAAACTTCATCTATGTCCATTTATACAGTTTAGTTTATTTTACATAAGACTCTCTTTGTCCTTTTTCTTCTCCCTGTCAAAGTAAGAGCTCCTATATTTTCTCAGGCTTTCTTCTTCCACATTTATTTTGAAACAGCAGAAACTTTACCAGGTTCATTCTGTGCAGCACTGAAAGTACATCAGAGTGAGAGGCTGTGGTGTGTGTGTGTGTGTGTGTGTGTGTGTGTGTGTGTGTGTGTGTGTGTGTGTGTGTGTGTGTGTGTGTTGGGTGGAGGCACAGTTTCCACTGAACAGCAGACACAGATAGATGTGGAGGGGATGACAGAAACACAGACTGACACTTCTTCTTTTCTTGTTTTTTTATCTCCTTCACACTAAAACAATCTCACTTCCTCTTCGGCTCAGAAACGAAGATAAAAATGTAGCGCTGGAGGTCGAAGGGTCAGTCCTTTGAAACGAGCTCCCTCAGGACCGGAGCAGCCAGAACAGTCAGATCCAGTTAGAAGAAGTCCACGATGGCATTTAGAGTTTCTGCTCCACCTAAACTTTAAAGACTTAAATGGCCTCGCTCCGTCCTACCTGTGTGTTTGAAGTCTGAACTTTCTGCTTCAAAATCACTTCTCTCCTTTTTTTCCAACACGCAGTTTTGAAATTTCTTTTTGAAAGGTTATTACACATCTCGGGTCATTACTTTATTTCAACTTTAAAATGACTGTGGAAACTTTTATAAAACCATTTTCTTCTGTCGTTCCTAATACAGGAAGAAAAATGCTCAGATTCTCAGAGCAGAAGCAGCTGCATGAGCGAAGCAGCTGTGTGAGCGAAGCAGCTGCAGGAGTGAAGCAGCTGTGTGAGCGAAGCAGCTGCAGGAGTGAAGCAGCTGCAGGAGTGAAGTAGCTGCAAGAGCAAAGCAGCTGCATGAGTGAAGCAGCTGCATGAGCGAAGCAGCTGTGTGAGCGAAGCAGCTGCACGAGCGAAGCAGCTGCACAAGCGAAGCGGCTGCAGGAGCGAAGCAGCTGTACGAGCAAAGCAGCTGCACGAGCAAAGCAGCAGACAGTTTCAGACATGGAAACATTTCAGTCATAAAATGTTTTTTCTGAGTCCTTAAAGAATTCTCTTCTCTGCTGTTTGCTGTCACAAACCTTTTTATTGTGTTTCCATATGAAAGTAAGAGCTTATTCTTTAGTTACGCTCCAGAAGTCAACAGAGTTAGTTAAAGTAATACACCAAAAACAGCCTGATGATTTTGATAACAACACAATCTCCAGATTAATTGTTAGCTCAGTATGTTTCTGTAAAACCACAAATGAGTTCAAACCGAACGTTTCTTCAGGTTGAACTTGTCTCTCATCACAACATTTTGTTTATACTCTGGTCAGGTTTAGGCACCAAAACCACCTGGTTCGAGTTCAAACATCATAGTTTGGATCAGCATACCTGTTGGTTCAGCTGCAGGTGACTTGTTGACATCCTGTGTAAAGAAGCCGGTCTCCAGGTGTCCAGGTGTGTGACTTGACCTGTAGTAAGCTGGCTGGTGGCCTTGTGATCTGTAGTAATTATATAATTATATTCTGGCCTCTGGGCTGTTTTAAGAGCATTGTTTTAAAAATAAAAATATTAGAATCACTTCAGATGGTCATAAGGTTAAAATAAGACTTGTTAAGTACACTTTACTAAATGTGAATATTAATATGGACTCAATGTGACTAATTAATCAGTTTGATAAATCTAACATTTGGATACTGGAGCATGTTTTGGTTGTATTATATGAATATATTCATATATAAGGGAGACGATTAATTAATTTAATTAATTTTAACCACGAATCTTCCCTAGTCGGTTTCTGACATTATAATTATTTTAAAATAGTTTGGTTTAAATATGCAAATGATGCTATCTTATTAAATTTTGCTTGTATTTCATTTTCTCTCAACAAGTCTAAAACAAGATTTGTTACAGAAGCAAATCAGTCGAAATTTTAAAAATGATACAAATCTATCTCATAAATAAATTGATGAAGTAAATCCACAGTGATTCTGATCAGATTTAAATCCAGTTACAGCTGTGGCCAGTCTGACCAACACATCCAGAATCCATCCTTGTTGCACCAAAACACAGATTTCATCTCATATAATTCTATGTATTTATTAACATATTCATCTTTCAAAACTGTGTCATGTTCATGTGCACATTTATTTCATTGTATTAGTGACAAATCCTCCATTGAAGGGTTAAATGCTCCTGGAGCAGATGTGGCTCCTGTAGCCCGTCAGGCCCTGTGTGGTTCTGTACAGCAGGAGACTTATGGGGTTGTGATAAGCTCCTCTGGATCCCGACACTGTGCTCGCTTCCAGCGGTCGTTCTGACCATTCAGCCCTGACAACAGCCTGGCACCGCCTCACGCTTCGACCTTGTAAGTTTTGACACTCACCGCCATAACTCCAGAACTCAGTGGTCGGAGTGGAATGAGGCCATAACTCAGGCCACTGCTTGGCCCTGCTACACACACACACACACACACACACACACACACACAGATGTGGACATAGTTTAAGTGAGGAATGATCACCTGGATCAATATTTAGTCATGGGTAATACAGATAAATTCTCTGGTTGGCTCTGAGCGGCGGTGTCGTTATTGAACGAGCAGCAGAGGAGGCAGTAAGTCGCAGGCCTTTATGAGCACTGTCTGCTCAGGAATCCTCCACAGACCGAGGATTCAGCTGCTGCTCAGTGACAGACGTGACTCAAGGTCATTAACAACGGTTTCTTTGGATGCTTGTTCGAAACTTTACAGGATTGTGTGAGACTTTAAGAACCAGTTCAACGTAAGTCTTTAACTAGAAACCAATCTGGGTAGAGGATTACAGGATCTCACTCTGTCCCCGAGGAACTATAATGTTTGTGTCGGTGGACGTGCACACACAAAAATAAGGAAGCACGATCTGTAGCTTATACAACAGCCCTAAAATCCACCAGATGACAAGAAGAGATAAACCACTGAATGCAGTTTGAGTTGATAATTCTGTAACGCTGCAGATGTTGGTTGTATGACTCATATCCCGCCCCTTCCCCCCAAAAAGAGCCAATCGTCAGCTTTATAACAGCCAGACTGGGAAACACATCAGCCAGTAGTGCTGTTGTACCGACACAGTTTCAACTCATTCTGTGCGGCTGCAGACTGAGGCAGCCCTTAGCAAAAAGTAGTTTATTCAAGTGTACTTCAATTATACTTATTTTATACTAAAGCTGAGGCAGTATTCTTGAAGTGTACTTTCTATATACTATATTTTATATACTTAAGAAACGTATAGTGAGGTATACTTGGCTTATACTGAAAGATATATAAAGAATAGTCTAAGAGTAAGTACATTAATACTTAGACTTATTTACTTACTTACTTTAATACTAAAGCTTATACTTGTACTTTAGTATACTGTAACGCCCCCTGTGGACTGTGGTGCAAAGACTCTTGGGTATTCTGTTGTTGTTGGTTTAATTATGGATCGTGAATGTGTTTGTGAATAAGATGAAGTGTAAGGCGGTTATAAATGGCAAATCTATGGCTAGAGCTTGTAAAATTATAAGTACTGATACTTACAATATCTTGATGTAAGTACAGAATAAGGTTGAGTCATTGACTTGTGCTTACATTTAATTTAGCAGAATAAAAATGTTTTTTACTACACACATTTGCTTTGAAGTATTACCCCTGTTATAAACTTACATGTTAATAAACTAAAATGTGGACTAGAAGTATATACTTAGTACACTAGTAGTATATAGATGAGTGTACTTGTTGTATACTTGAAAGTGTACCTCTGTAAACTTAAAATGACCTTATAAAGAATACCTAAAGTATACTTTTATAAACTTAAAATGTTCCACTTTAGTCCGAAGAAGTATTAAATTAGTATACTTTCTAGTGCGCTACAAGTACATTGTCCATAGTATACTTGCTATACTTATACTTATACTCAAGCATACTTAATAAAATTAACTTCCAAGTATACTACTTTTTGCTAAGGGAGGACGGGTGAGGCGGGTGAGGCGGGCTGAGCTGACGGCGTTGTGGTTTGGCGCTCTGCATTGAGCCGTATAAGAAGCTGGTGTCGTAAACCGCGTGCAGGTGTAGTAGAAGTGAATCCTGTGTGAAAAATGTGTTTCGAACCTTATTTGGAGGCAAAGTCACAAAAGTGTTTGTTTATCATTACATGCAATATTTTCCGAGATGGCTGCCGAGTGAAAAGATCTGCCTTAAAGGACTTTATACCACCAACACTGCAGTGATACGAAGATCAGCCAGAATCAGCAGATTCTCTTTAAAAGGTACTTGACATTTTAGCCTCGTCATGGATAAAACCATGAAGCAGAAGTCAAACACTGAGCCTCTGAACAGACTGACACGTCTGCACTGACCCAGGATCTGCAGTAAAGCTCCTCATTCAGCTGTAGCTGATGGATGGAGGGTTTACATCCAACATGTGATGGAGGAACACGGTTCTGTCTGAACGGACCTCACAACACCCACACCGCCAATCACTCTGATGGATCCTTTATGATATATATGATATATGAGATATTACAGGCAGATCAATAGCTGTGTGTGTGTGTGTGTGTGAGAGACATACAGCAAGTCATCAAGTAACATCTTGGACCTGCACCGCTGCACTGAGGCATGATGGGAGTTCTTCAGGGGGATTAAAACAGAAGCAGCTGTATGTCCGGTTGGTCTCTGTCCTTTAGAAAACCATCAGATCCTCCTGAGATACATTTTTCTTTCCTTCGAGCTTCAGCTGCGTCTCTGCTCACTCAGACTTTTATGTAAATCTGCATCTGCGGCACACGTAAATCCTTAAAACGTACATTAAAGTAAACATCCTCCTGCAGCGGTCTCACAGGACTCATCCAGCAGAGAGTCCAAGTTTGCTTTTCTAAGTTGAGCACTGATCGCTGATGTCATTTGAGGTTCTGGTACTGAAGCCGTCCTGCTCACTTGTCTGACTTCACCCTCGTTCAGTCGACGTGGAGAACGAGTCCAGCGGCGATGCGGGAAGCGTTTCTGCCAGTCCGCCTTCTTTGGTTATGGTGGAAATTACAATACTCTATTGCTAAAGGACATCATGGTGCTGTACCCTACTCACAGTATTACCCTGTAATTTAACGTTGTTTCACTGTAAATTTAAAGGATGTGTACTACATTAAAGTACTGTGATTTTACAGCAACATGTTTTTCTGTAGATTTAATGAACACCTACAACCACTGAAATAATGCAATCTGTGTGTTGCTGTGGTTCTGACCGCTGCGCTCCCAAAGACAAATGTTTTATTGATCGGCTGAATAAACTGTGGGTCCTTCTCCTCCCACACACACTTGATCAGTGTCTCCATGAATCTGAGATGAGGAGTCCTGTTGATGTAGGATGAAGGCTTTATGGAGTCTGAAATATCTCAAGTGTCTTCCTGGTCCTTCCTGGACAGTTTCTCTGTTGTTCAAACTGAATGACTGAACTTCAACGTGTAATCTGAATGTTTCAGTGTTACTTATCATAGTAACTCGATGTCAGTGGCTTAATGAGTCTCTGACATCGAGGTAATTGTATCTGAGTGTACTTGTACTTTACTTGAGTGATCTGCTACTTTATACAGTGGTTTCACTCCATCACATGTTAAAGACAAAAACATGACTTTTACTCTACTACATTTATTTGATAGTTAATTAAATGTATTTTATTGTTAACTGGGTAAAAAGAAAGAAGCTTTGACTCCAGTCGTGTGAGAAATACTTCATATCAGCTCTGAAGATAAAGTCAGGAGCTGGAGGATGAAGTCGAGTCCAGTGTGAGCCCAGACTGGTGCAGACGACTGGTGCTGACAGCTGCTGGGTCTCTTCAGACGGACTCTGCTGACACGTCTGCAGCTCCTCAGCCTCGGCTCGTACATCAGCTGGTAACGATGAGAAGGATCCGCTGTCACAAACATTTATTTTCCCTGAAGTCTCCGAATGCTCCTGAAGCTTGTTGATCAGGCGATTCATCAGCAGCCACTGAAGAAGCTAATTAAGGAGGGTTGTCTATCAACTTAATGTTTGTGTCTCACTTCAGAGCTGCGACACAGCGGCTGCACATTCTGTCTCTGTTCACTGCTGCAGCTCAGGAACCAGCTTCAGTGTGTAATCAGGTGATGAACTGAAATGGCTGTTCTTAGTTTTGGACCGCAGAAGTCAGCAGCACATTCTCACTAATCTTACAGAACTATCAGTTTGTGTCTGGGAGACAAAGAAATTCTGGAAAATGTGGAAATAGTTTTCAAAGTCTGCTCAGCTTGATGCGACGGCTGCTGATCCATCGAGCCACGTCTGATCTGAATGGGATGCTTTTTTCTGTTCAGGAGAGAAAAACAGACTTTTTTTCACATGTGAAATGAAGAGATTAGATTTTCTTTTTCATCATGTGGAAAAAAACAACACTTTTTCATGCGTGCAGTGAAAAACATCTTCGACAGAAAAGAAACATGAACTCAGTTTCACACAAGAAATAAAAACATAATTTTCTCCTGAAAAAAAGTTTTGTTTTTTTTTCTTCACAGATGGAAACAAAATGAAGGAGTTTAGAAAGTTTATCCTGTTGAGTCTTTTTTTCCCACCAGAATTCAAGTTATGAACACAGGAGAGAAAATAATTCAGGCCAGACTTAGAAAACGGATCAACAGATAATAACAGTCCCTGTTGCCACTCCGGGCTTCCGTAGATCGATGTGATGAGCGGCTTGTTTCTCGTCTCGTCTCTCAGCCGCTCCAACACACGGACTGTTCAGTCAGAAACACATGTGACCGCTGCAGTCCTCCAGTACAGACAGTTACATGCATCAGTCAATACAGAGTGCTGATCAATGCATTCGTGTGCTCAGGCTTCAGTTAGACACCTCGCTGTATCGATGGCCTGTCACATCAAGACCATCATCAGGACCCTCTGCTGACACGGCGGCGAAGTAGATCCTGAACCAACCTCAGCTGTTATTAAACCATCAGCCAGCCAGCTGTGAACTCCTGAACTCTGCAGAACTTTGCTCCTCAGACACTCTTTAAATCTGACAACTGTGCTCCATGTGGTGACATCATGTGGTGACATCATGTGATGACGTCATGAGGACATATGGTGACATCATGTGGTGACATCATGTGTTGACATCATGTGGTGACAATATGTGGTGAATTCATGAGGACATGTGGTGACGTCATGTGGTGACATCATGTGGTGACGTCATGAGGACATGTGGTGACATCATGTGGTGACATCATGTGGTGACGTCATGAGGACATGTGGTGACATCATGTGGTGACATCATGTGGTGACATCAGGAGGTGACATCAGGAGGTGACAATATGTGGTGACGTCATGAGGACATGTGGTGACATCATGTGGTTACATCATGTGGTGACATCATGTGGTGACGTCATGTGGTGACATCATGTGGTGACGTCATGTGAAACTCTTGGTCAGCTGTGTGAAGGAATCAGGACAGAGATCTTTGCAGTGAGTCAGTGACTCTGCTGTGTGACGACCGATCTGCCAAAGTGCTCTTTGTAACCAGCATGATATCTGATCTGATCCCTGCTTCTAGAGGGATTTTAAACCTCTGACCTGCTGGCGTTGCCGATGTCTCGCTTCAGTGTCAGCAGCATCTGAAAGGCCGAATCCATTTTGTAAAGTCCTCACGCTGCTGCTCAGAAGATCCTGCTTGAGCCAAATGTCACCGAGGACGTGGGCGTTGCAAAATGTTGGAAGACGGGCCAGAATTTAAATTTGGCATGAGCGCACTAACAAATCTTCATGAAGTGATGATGAGACTTAATGATATTTGACAGCTGCCCCACAGTGACATTTTCAAAAGGCAAGTAAAACATGTATTAGCCTCGTTAGCTGCACGGTCAGCCGGTCTGTGTCGACCTGCTGCTGATGATGTGGCTTCAACATGAGTTTAGATTTTACTGATGACTGATGAGCATTGAAGGGGAGATTATAATCGGTACTTTAACACTGTTTGATGATTGTTTTCAACTAGTAACCAGGTCAGCTGGATCTTGTGGACACGTTTATGGACAAAATGCTCAGCAGGTTTAATCCTGTACATCCTGTAGAGCTGAAATGCCACTGCTGTCACGTTAGCTTGTTTCTCCTCACTACAGCCAGGATTCTGTCAGGAACATGCTGAAGTGATCTCACCTGTAAGCTGTTGATTATGGATCAGCAGAACAACGTGACTGTGCTCCTGGCTGTATTCTGGGACTCAGTGAGAAACACAGCAGCACTTTCTGTGCAGTTGAGTGACATTTATTGAAAGCAGCACTGCATCAGGCGGCAGCGCTCACAGACACGACTGCAGAGAAGTCGGTAGTTTCATGAAATGTCAGGCAGCAGAGTGAAGAGCAGAGCTCCTCTTCCTCCGGTCAGCTCCATCAAAGTCTGCAGCATTTTCCCTCTCTCCGGTTCTTCAGGTGAACTAGCCTTCTCTGCCACCTGTGGACCTTTTGTATGAACTCTTGGAAGAAGCTTTTCAGGCTGTTTCTTAACGCAGAATCTAATTTTACCAGCTGAGGAAGCAGCTGTGCTGTGTGTTAACGCTGGCCTCTGATTGGTGTCTCTGCAGGTGGAATCTGTATCGCTCAGTCTCTGAAGATCCCTCACGACCACAAACTGTCGGACTTTGATAAAACCATCCGTCTGCTGCTGGACACTCGGTACGCCCGGGCCGTCATCCTGTTCGCCTCCGACGAGGACATCAGGTAAATAACACCTTGTGACTGAACATCATTCAGCAGAACTTCTACCTGTCTCAGGTTTAATGAAAAGATATAGCAGCTGATTTAATGGCTGCTGGTACCAAACTGTCTGTCTCTCCAATGTTATTTTAATAAACACCAAAAAGTATCAGGTCCAAACACATTCAGTATGGGTCAGTAGAGCAGGAAGGTTAGCTGGGACCAAATGACCTGGATGACACACCAACACATACAGTGACAGTACATGTGACTCAGTGACGGTGCCTGTGTGACTCCAGGGGGATCCTGAATGCCAGTAAGCGAGCTGAGCAGGTCGGTCACTTCCTGTGGATCGGTTCTGACAGCTGGGGGGCCAAAAACAGTCCAATCAACCAGCTGGAGGACGCCGCTGTGGGAGCCGTCACCATTCTGCCGAAGAGAGCCACCATCAGCGGTACGTTCACGACTCATGTGTGTTTAATTGTGTTGTGTATGAACATCTCGTGTCTGTTCTTCCTGTGGTTCTGAGTCCAGTTGCTTTCACACTCATATTCTTAAATCTGCGGCGCTGACGGGACACGTTTTCCTCTCCGCTGCTGAAAACCTCCATCATCAGTGAGAACATTCACTCTTTCCATTTCTTGGTTTCCTGCGACACAAAATTGCAGAGGAATCTTTGGATGATGATTATACGTCATCATCATCATCATCATCATCATCATCACCCTGCCTGAGAGGCTCCATCAGCACCGCTGCAGAACTACGTCAGTCCTGCAGGGATTTTATTTAACTTTCACTCCTTGATGGAGGATGGAAGAAGGCGGAGGTGTCTGTGTGCACCGTCTGACCCGGTCTGAACACTTTCTGCTTTAGAGAACATGCTTTTTTATTTTGATAGAAGATCATTTATTTCTGCTGATGTTTAAGGAAAGTTCAGCAGAGCAGCAGACTTCTGTTCAAATGTTCAGTCGGAGGCTTGAATTCCTCCTGAACAGAACCAGGTGTCACACACATCGTATGTTTCAGCGCATTCACATTCACGTGTTCAGGTTGATTTCACTCTAACGAGCAGCCGGTTTGTACGATTAGTGACGAAGACGATGTGTTGAGTTTGATCTCGCAGGTAATCTGTGATGTCGCTGACCGATCGACCGCCGTGTTTCACTAGAGATCTTTAAATGTGACCGTTGCAGCTGATGACAACAGAAATGAACACGTTTTATCCACAATGGAAATCAACCAGCAGCTTTCAAACTACTCCTTCAATTAACAGGATGAACACTGAGGGTCTGTTTACTGTAATGATTTGTTATCTCGGTCTCACAGAAGGGAACAGAACTCGTGACCCGGTCTGAGGAGGACATCTGGGCCTGGAGCAGGGACGTCTTCCAGTCTCAGTCTTTGTGTCCTGTCCTCAGTTTGTCAGCAGGCTGGAGGACGTGACTGTGAGTCAGTCGGTGAATTAACCTCCAGAATGCTGCAACTTATTTGGTTTTCTTACAGAGACACAGATGAGTTGTGATGAACGTGTTGACCTGAGAGCTGTACAGGTGAGGAGAGACTGACAGGTAGACAGAACCAGGTCCTTATGCTAAGCTAAGCTAATCAGCTCTTTGTTTACTGCACAGACAAGAGTATTTCTCTCTGTTTCTTTAAAGTCCCAAAGACAAGTGAAGAGAGTTCATCATCAGAGATCACACAGACGCACCAAACGCTGATCAGAGGAAACAGAACTTGTGGTTGGGCTGAACAGACTCGTTCTGACGGCCCGGCTTGTGCTAATGACAGTGTTCAGATTGAGATGCATCGGTATCACAGCGCAGTTTAGTAACTACAGACAGCGTGACGTAGTATCAAACAAAGATGTCGACGAGGAGAGAAAAGTGCATTTGTTGTGGCGGTTCTGTTAAAGTGAAGCTTTGGACTTCAAATAAAATATCATTCCTTTGTTCTTTTCTTCTCGACGCACGACGCCGACAGTGAGCAGCTTAATGAGAGGCAGCAAAATCTGATTTTCTTATCTGGAATCAGAATCCTCCTGCACACACAGAAGAGCCTCAGTAATCCCTTCGCAAATGTTTTGCCCTTTTTTTCTCCTCCAAACATTTTTCGCCGACGTGTGGTGAACTTTAAAGAAGTCGTGCCAGGAGCGAGATCCAGATGCAAACTCATGGCGGCGCTGAGCGTGAGGTGTCACCTTGGATGGGCCTTTAAGTGCTGCTGCTGGTGAGCTAATCAACACTGTTCCCTTCGATGTGCTCTCTGACACCGTCTGTCCCCTCGTTCTCTGACAAATGATTTATGGAAATGGACGTATTCTGGGCATAAAGACGGTAGGAGAGGATACTGGGCCGTGACGGGCGGTCTGGGTTGCTCAGGAATGAGGGCGACAGAACCATTCAATCAGAGCGTATGAGGTAGAAAATAGAGGTGAGAGCGACACGAGTTTAACTTTATGATGAGAGTCATAACCAGATGCACCTGCAGGGCCGTCAGCCCTCCACTCTGAGACGTCTATAACATCACCTGCACACACAGAACGTGTTTTAATCTGTCCAGACACAATCTGATCTGTCAGGATGAACCCGGTCAGCACCAAACTGTGATGAAGAAAACCTGAACAGAACCAGAGCTGCACCTCATCCAGCATGGAACACAAGATCCACAGTCATTCTTTATCAATCTCTCACAAACTAACACCATTCATTTAAATCACCTCTGTTTACATCAGAGCTACAGACAGCAGCTGGTTAAGTTAGCTTAGCTTAGCATAAAGACTGGAAACAGTTAGCATCGCTCTGGGTCCAGTTCACCGACCTGCAGCTCTAAAGCTCACTGATCGAAATGTTCTGTCTCGCTTTCCTGAAAGCACGAAAATACCAAAACACTGTTTCAGGGGTGGATTTGTTTTGGCTAGCTGTTTCCTCCTGTTTCCACTATTTATGCTAAGCTAGGCTACGTTGAAAGCTAAGACTTTCTGCAGGTCTTGAACCAGGTGAGATCAAATGTACCTCGGTCATTCTTCACACCCGTGACAGTTTCACTCGTGTTATTTCTCATTCACTAAAATGTCACTCAGACACATTTATGAACCTAATATGTCACACATGTATTTATACGACTTACAGTAGAAGCAGCACTGTTCTACTTCATCACTACCGCAACGTTACACGAGCCGTAACATCTGAACTGTTTGTCAGCAAGCTTTATTTTGAAGGTCTAACCGGACATCGTGTTCAGTAAAATGTGTTTTTGCTAACACGAACAAACTGAGAAAAGACAGACAGACTCAGATTGTTAGTCAGGCACATAAAGAAGGAGAGGAGATGGACGAGGCCTTAACGACGGCGTCGCTGTGACCAGCGTGACTTCTGTCTGCAGACTGAATGTGGAGTGAAGCTGCTGCTCTAACCTGTGATTGCAACAACTAATCAGACTGTAATTTGACTCGCTGCGTTTCCTCGCAGACTGCAGGTAATTACAGCACATTCATAATGAAGACGACTTTGAAGAGAACCGGGAGGAGTTTCTGCTGAGCTCTCTGCCAAGATATTGATTGAACAGCACACACACACAAACAAACACACACAAACACACACACACACACACACTTCCTCTTGTAAAACACATCATCTGCCTTTTTAATGACACCATTAATCGACGTCTCTCTGTTGGCTCCAGTCTCTCAGCTCTTTAAGTGCCACCTCCTCATCTGTCAGAGAGAAACAAACAGCAACAGATCAGGACTCTACGTCACTGATGCTCTGACTCTACGTCACTGATGCTCTGACTCTACGTCACTGATGCTCTGACTCTACGTCACTGATGCTCTGACTCTACGTCACTGATGCTCTGACTCCACGTCACTGATGCTCTGACTCTACGTCACACTGATGCTCTGACTCTACGTCACTGATGCTCTGACTCTACGTCACTGATGCTCTGACTCCACGTCACTGATGCTCTGACTCTACGTCACACTGATGCTCTGACTCTACGTCACTGATGCTCTGACTCTACGTCACTGATGCTCTGACTCTACGTCACTGATGCTCTGACTCTACGTCACACTGATGCTCTGACTCTACGTCACTGATGCTCTGACTCTACGTCACATTGATGCTCTGACTCTACGTCACTGATGCTCTGACTCTACGTCACATTGATGCTCTGACTCTACGTCACTGATGCTCTGACTCTACGTCACTGATGCACTGACTCTACGTCACTGATGCTCTGACTCTACGTCACTGATGCTCTGACTCTACGTCACATGATGCTCTGACTCTACGTCACTGATGCTCTGACTCTACGTCACTGATGCTCTGACTCTACGTCACTGATGCTCTGACTCTACGTCACTGATGCTCTGACTCTACGTCACTGATGCTCTGACTCTACGTCACATGATGCTCTGACTCTACGTCACTGATGCTCTGACTCTACGTCACACTGATGCTCTGACTCTACGTCACTGATGCTCTGACTCTACGTCACTGATGCTCTGACTCTACGTCACTGATGCTCTGACTCTACGTCACATTGATGCTCTGACTCTACGTCACTGATGCTCTGACTCAACGTCACTGATGCTCTGACTCTACGTCACTGATGCTCTGACTCTGCGTCACACTGATGCTCTGACTCTGCGTCACATTGATGCTCTGACTCTACGTCACATTGATGCTCTGACTCTACGTCACTGATGCTCTGACTCTACGTCACATTGATGCTCTGACTCTACGTCACTGATGCTCTGACTCTACGTCACACTGATGCTCTGACTCTACGTCACTGATGCTCTGACTCTACATCACTGATGCTCTGACTCTGCGTCACACTGATGCTCTGACTCTATGTCACTGATGCTCTGACTCTACGTCACACTGATGCTCTGACTCTACGTCACATTGATGCTCTGACTCTACGTCACTGATGCTCTGACTCTACGTCACTGATGCTCTGACTCTACGTCACATTGATGCTCTGACTCTACGTCACTGATGCTCTGACTCTACGTCACTGATGCTCTGACTCTACGTCACATTGATGCTCTGACTCTACGTCACTGATGCTCTGACTCTACGTCACTGATGCTCTGACTCTACGTCACATTGATGCTCTGACTCTACGTCACTGATGCTCTGACTCTACGTCACTGATGCTCTGACTCTGCGTCACACTGATGCTCTGACTCTGCGTCACATTGATGCTCTGACTCTACGTCACATTGATGCTCTGACTCTACGTCACATTGATGCTCTGACTCTACGTCGCTGATGCTCTGACTCTACGTCGCTGATGCTCTGACTCTACGTCGCTGATGCTCTGACTCTACGTCGCTGATGCTCTGACTCTACGTCGCTGATGCTCTGACTCTACGTCACTGATGCTCTGACTCTACGTCACTGATGCTCTGACTCCACGTCACTGATGCTCTGACTCTACGTCACTGATGCTCTGACTCTACGTCACACTGATGCTCTGACTCTACGTCACTGATGCTCTGACTCTACATCACTGATGCTCTGACTCTACGTCACACTGATGCTCTGACTCTACATCAGTTTCCACAGACATGCTAACAGCTCTGTGAGGCTGAGCTCAGAGCTATAAATGCTAACATCAGAATGCTAACATGCTCATAGTGATGATGCTAACATGTGGATGTTTAGCAGGTAAAATCTTTACATCTTTGCTTAGCATGTTAGCTTGCTAACATGAGCGTCACAGAGGTGTTGAGACGTCGCTACAGTAGTAACATTTATCAGTTTGTGATTCGCCGTCAGTGACATCATTCAGAGTCAAAGAGCAGATCTCAGAGGACTTCCTGTTGGCTCAGGTCTGACCAGTGACCTTCAGACATACTGTTTCCATCTCCGTCTCTTTTCTTCTCTGCAGCGTAATGAAGTTAAATCGCCTGAGACGAGTCGTTGTGTTGTGTTTCACACAGATGAGAGGACCTTGTGAGCTGAGGTCACTCCTGGGCAGCGACGTGCAGCGAGCGCGAGCTGCTCCCAGAATAACTCATGACGCGTGTGCAGTTATCACTGTTAGCCCTCTCACCTGCAGGGCCACAGGACATCTCACCTGTGTCACCGTCGCCGGTGTGTGTGTGTGTGTGTGTGTGTGTGTGTGCCCTGCTTCCACATGACCGCTCCTAACTGTTGCTAGCTTCATGAGGAGCCACCTGAAGCTCAGGGGGCGCTGCGTGTTTCCACTCTGCCTGTTCGACTTTACACCCTGCAAACCAAAACTCACATGTGATGGTTCAACTGGCGCCAACGTGAGCAGGCAGCCGGCTGCTACTGACCTCTGAGACCTCCAGTTAGAAAGAGCTTTTCTTCTGGGCAGCAAACTTTATGTGTAACACAAAGCTAGCACCTGTTTCTGTTAATGAAGTAAGCAGAGCAGTTTCCTCTAAAACAGAATGAGTCTAAAGAGATCAAAACTCCGGAAACACTTCTAGTTCATAGAACACCTTTATTATTGGACCACCAGGTTCTGTTTGTGGCCTTCATCAGAACCAAAGTATCTGACGTGTAAGAGGGTCTCTGTATCTGAAGGTTCTCTGTTGTCACATCATCTACACTAAACACACTTTATATCAGACAATCAGCGGTCGACGGCAGTGTAAGTCCATTTAGAGCGACGGTTCCTGAAACTCATCTGCGAGCTGATGTGTGCAGCGTGCTGATGTGACGGATGTGAACATCATAATGAATGTGAGGAAGTCTTTGCTGTCGGCCCTTTGTGCTCACTGAAGTGTGCAGCGAGCGTCTCTTTCAAACACTCCCAGAGGCAGAAGCTGTAATCATCTGTAAGCACCAGCATGCCCCAGTGCTCCTGTGTGTGTGTGTGTGTGTGTGTGTGTGTGTGTGTTTGTGTGTGGTCAGTAGTGTGTGTGTTTAAATGATCAAACTCTGTTCATGAAAACAAAACAGTGACTTGAGGAGACAGTTGGTGTCAGGTGGAGGAGGAGGCTGTGCTAACAGGGAATACTGTTGATGCAGAGTGTGTGTGTGTGTGTGTGTCTGTGTGTGTGTGTGTGTGTGTGTGTGTGTGTGTGTGTGTGTGTGTGTGTGTGTGACAAACAGCAGTGACACTATTTCTAATAGATGATCAGAAGGTTTTTGCCTGATTTGACTGGAGTTCAGCTCACACCGCTGGAGACTTTCCCAGCAGTTTTAGTGTCGTTACAGACGTCTTCCATGGGAAGTTGAACCATCTTCCTCCACGATCGTGACGACAACTCCAGGTGTTTCAATCTGCTTGTAGTAACTGCTATCCACTGCTGACTGTAGCCACTGTGGGTAGCTAGCTTAGTTAGCCGTGCAGCTAGCAGTCCAGACTTGGAGCTTGGAGTGGCAGTGTGAGAGAGGATGGGCTGGGGCTAGGTGGTTAGCATGCTAACTTCAGTAGGAATCTCTTTAACACGATGCAACCTCTGGAGCAGGGTAACTACAGCGTCACTGTCCAGGTGAAATGCTTTAACGTGAGACGATTCTGAAAATAGCTTTTATAGTTGTGGTGATTTTCTGTTAGCAAACCACATAACTGCTGTTTGTCTCCTCAGTAAAGATAATTCCCTCAATGAAAAGGTGTCATCGTGCTCAGAGGAGGAAAACAGAACCAGCGCTGGTGAACGTGGTTTACCTGCTGAAAAGTAATAGATTACACTCTGACAGCTGCTGTAGTTTTGTTTCACTGTGTATTTCCTCTGAACTTCCAACTTATCTCGTACACAGACATATATCTGTTGTTCACTGCTGTATTTTATTTTTACCAGGCGAACACATACAGAACTATTTGGAGCGGAACCTCAGACGCTGCTCGGTTTACGTGAGGTTAGCAGTTCAGAATCAAAGAGTCCGTGCTGAGACGAGCTGTGCAAAGATCTGAATGTTTTGTGTTTTTGTGGGATTCTATGAGTGGGAGCGTATTTCTGCTGGCGGAGGATCCGCTGCTGCAGGGTACGTGATTTATCTCTGAGGGAACGCGGTGCATGTGTTACAGGATACGCAGCACCTGTGAAGTGGTGGGGAAAATACACAAAGGTGCACAAATTGAAGGAATCACAGCAGCCGGCACCGCGAGCCGTGTCGCTGCTGCAAACGTTCCCATCCACAAAGTGTTCAGCAAGCGTTCTACGAGGCTGCAGCGGCGCCTCTGAGATGGAAATGTAACTCACTCGGGGGCATTTTACCCTCTTCTATCATTTTACTTTAACATAAACACAGTGGAAGACTTGAGTGAGCGTTGTGATCCGTCACACCTCTGAGAGTTGTTTCATCGCAGGGTGCTAATGAAAGATCTGCAGGAAACGTTTCCACCTCCGGCCGTTTGACAGAGAGAGTCGGAGGCGAAGCGTCCTCTGAGGGAAGCCGTTCCTTCAGGCTCGGCTAACGGCACTTATGTGAAGGTGGCGAGCTGACGGTCGGAGTTCGCTCTGAGCACACAGGAAAATATGTGCTCTGCAAACACATATCGCCGGTGTCACGTCTTCACAGCCGGACGCGGTGCTGCTGGACCCGGTGTTTGCTCTGCTGGTCTCTGTGACCTCAACCGATTCTGTAGCACTGAGAGCGACGTGGAGAAGTCCAGACTCTCTGTAAGTCACAGGTTTTTATCTCACACCTCCTCTCACTCTTCACTGCGGTGTCGCAGGTGTGTCAGCTGTCTGTCTGCACCTGTTCGTGTCACAACAGCGTCGCTGCCAACAAAACAAACTGTCAGCAAGCGGAAATCAACCAGACACAAACCAGAAGTTCAGCAGGAACATACAAGTGGGTCCAGAACAGAACAAGTCACCTGATATCTGTAACCAGTGACTGATTAAAGGTTCAGATAAATGATGACATGACTTTAATTAACTGCAGTGAGCTTCTCTACTCGTCACTGTCCGCTCCCACTGTGAAAGCAGTTTATTACGTCACGTATCTCGTGTGTCGTCAGGTGGAGACCTCGAGTGGCCGCAGTAGTTATTACAGCAGGACAGGTGGGAGTCAGGCAAGGTAATGTAAATGAGTATTAAACTGAATCCTCCATGTTTGTAGTCCGATCACGTTCTGTTGCTACGACTGAACTTCCTGTTCACATTGGAGACGACAATCACCTGGAGACGATATGAAATCAATGTACAAATCAAAATAATGTATTCATGTGTGTTTACAGCCTTTCTGAACATGTGTGCATGTTGCTGCATCAGTCTGTGGTTCACGTATTAACTGGCTGGAAACAGACTCGTCTGCTGTGGGGCTGATAGGAGGACGCTCCCCGCGGCGGCGGCGCTGGAGTTTCCTCTCAGAAAACGCTCACACTGACAATCTGCGTTCTTCACGTGGGGTCAGGTGTTTCCTGGAAACACAAAGTTCTCCTCTGCCGTAAAGAAAAGTCTAAAAACTTCCAGTCAACACGTAGACACAAACAGAAGCCACGGCGGCTCGCAGCTAAGACTGCAGCCAAGCCCGACTCTAATGACCAAAATTAAAACTAAGTGCCAACAGTGCTGCCGGGGCCGGAGCCAGCAAACAGGAGAAAAACAGTCAATTACTGGCCCTTATTTAGCCGAGCCTTGAGTGGGAAACAATCGGGAAAAGTCGTTAATGCTCTTATTTAAAATAAGACTAATCCAGTGAGAGGAAACAGGCTGAGAGCTGAAGCACGAGGACAGAAACGGCCGAGGGAGGTTTCATCTGCAATAACACAATTATACAAAACATGTTGTGCAGAGTGATGTCACAGCTGTACTGTGCCGCACCTGATGCTCACCTGTCAGGACACAGTCTGTCTCCTCTTCACATATCTAACACTGTATTTAACATTATTGTGAGGTGACTGCACTCTGCTCACTGCTCAGTGGGCAGAACTGTGACATCAGGAACACAGCAGAACATTAAATAGTTCAAATTAGCTTCACCTCTGAACCACAGCCACATTAACATGTCAGTTTATCAGAGAAACTGATCTCAGTACAGCAGCTCAGGTGACGAGAAGCAGGTTTATACTGTAAGGACATTTAACCGACAGTGGATGTGATAAAGACGCTCTGTGAAGACAATGTGAATGTACATCTCGCGTGTTTTAGCTGTAAACTGTGAGTGTCGCTGCTCAGAGGAGCCTGCAGTGGGAGGAGGAAGGTGACGGTTAGATACCAGAGGAGGAGAGGAAGATGTGATGATGGAGGGAGACGGGAGGAAACACTGTGGTGGAGGAGGAGAAGAGATGCTGAGCGCGATCAGTGTCGGAGGCTAAGCGTCTCCTCCTCCCGTCTCTTTGCCGTTTGTCAGATTAGTGTTCAGTCTCACGCCGTCAACAGGAGAATCCAGTGTGACGGGCTGCCAGCGAGCGTTCCCTCTCCATCAGACGAGTCCTCCAGGAAGCAGCGGCGCAGAGGAGGGTGGTGGTGATGGTGGTGTGGGGGTGGAGCGAGGTGACGGGACGCATCCATCACAGGATTATTCACAATCACTTTATTATTTTTTAGTGTTTTATAGCGTGTAGTTTTAGCAGAAGCTGAGGGAAGAACATCAGAACACAAGACTCGTACAGACGACAGGACGTAACGTACTGAACACTGGACAGCTGCCTTTAAAGGTGTATTCCACAGAAATATTCCTCTCTGTCCAGGAACTTAACATCCAGCTGTCTGAGCTTGTGCTCGATCTCTTCGGATCAGTGGCAGTCTCACAGTGACCTCACTGCTTTTTAGTTTTTATAATATTTCCAGCAATTCCTTCAAGATTTCTTCATTTTGGAGATTTATTTTTCCCATAAATAAAGGCTTCTAAAATATGGAAACACACGATGTAAAGACGATTTCCCGCCCGCTCTGCCAACATGCTAACTGAGCTAGCTCACACTGACGCTGCTGTGCTCAGGTCCTCTCGGTTAGACAAACATCTGGATTCAAATATCTGGTTTGTCTCCACGTCTACTTTCAAATATAGTTTCATCCTAACAAATGCTGAATTCTGTAATCATGTAAAACCACATTCAGGAGAGGTTGAACATCCTGCCACACATCACTGGACACACACACACACACACACACACACACACACACACACACACACACGCTCACTGAGGACATCATAATAAATGTGAATCTGGACGTCAGATCACAGGACGTTCCAGCAGCACGAGGTCAGTTTGAGCGGATCGTTACGAGATGTCGGTGTCTGTAGTTCAGCCTGGTCACAGTCCGGAGAACGATGTCAGGAGGATCAGCTGCTGCTTCTGGACGGATCCATTTCAAACTCCAGTTGGGAGACATCAGTACAAACATCATGTCTTCATTTCTCAGTAAACGGGTTCATATCGCAGACATTACTGTGTGTAATTCTGTTCTCTGCAGATATATTTAGCTATTAGCAGACATCAGAGCAACATAAAGTCACATGTGCATCTCTAGTGAACATCCGTGAAAACCAAACACAACATACAGAATGTGTCTCTGCGAGCTCCCAGTCGCTTCCTGTTTCCTCAGGCACATGTGTGCAGGAGGACATCCGTCTTGGCGGATAGTGATCATGTTTTAAACATGGAGCCAGATTAAAATCCACATTCTCCTATCTCCGGCATACACGTGGGCACTGAACCCACCACATCTACATTTAGCAACAAAGAGGATGGAGGAGGAGGGGGAGGAGAGGAGGGGGAGGTGGAGAGGAGGGGAGGGGAGGGGGAGGAACAACATGTAGGCTGACATCGATCCTCACAAAACGCTCTCTGGTGCGTTTACTGCAAACAAATCTGCAGTTTTATTTTCTGTGGACTGAAACACGGGACAGTTTCCTCTGCTGAGGTTCGATCTGGTTTCAGTTTCACACTGAAACTGGAGGAGGAGCAGCAGCAGGAGGAGGAGGAGCAGGAGGAGGAGGAGGAGGAGGAGGAGGAGTCCCCTGGTTCCATGTCCATGAGTTTGTGGATGAGGTGGAGAACAGGAAGCACATGAAGTGAAACACATGACGAGTGTTTCTGTAGCAGCTGCTCACACACTGTAAATCCCGTCACATTATGAAGTGTTAGCTCTGCTCCTCGGTTGTGTGTCTGCTCAGTGGTTCCTCAGCAGGCTGACACTAAAAGCCTGAGATTTGTGGATTAGAGGCAGATTTAACTGTGAGAAGTGGATCCATCTCAGCTGGATCCTGCAGACTCAGCAGGAGGCGTCCACAGAGGAAACGTTCTGCAGCCGTCTGTCTGCCTCATGCTCTGTTCTGTTCGCCTCGTGTGTTTCCCTCAAACTCTCCTCTCTTGGGTTCAATCTCAGCAGGTAGCAGCTCCTGCAGCAGGTAGCAGCTCCTGCAGCAGGTAGCAGCTCCTGCAGCAGGTAGCAGCTCCTGCAGCAGCTAGCAGCTCCTGCAGCAGCTAGCAGCTCCTGCAGCAGCTAGCAGCTCCTGCAGCAGGTAGCAGCTCCTGCAGCAGGTAGCAGCTCCTGCATCAAGTAGCAGCTCCTGCATCAAGTAGCAGCTCCTGCAGCAGGTAGCTGAGTTATCTCTCGGTCCGGCCCGCCGTCTCCTCGGTCCGGCCCGCCGTCCTCTCGGTCCGGCCCGTCCTCGTCCTCTCAGGCTGCAGTGGAACAGCAGTCTGTTCGCTCAACATGGCCGTGTTGGTGTTTTTCCGGTTCTTTGCTCTCACGCTGCCGTTACTTTAAAAATAATAGAACATTTTCTCAGCTGTGACATTTGTTCGTGCTGAGCTGAGGAACAGAGCACAGAGCCTCCACACTGCCAGGAGCAGCGACAGGATCAGCCTCTGACCCTGAAACCCTCAGACGCTGGTCCGTGCAGCTCGACACGGTGCAGCGGTGACTCACTGGATGACGTGTCTCAACAGTCTGACACGCTCACTGAAACCTGCGACCCAGAAAATGTTCGACGTTTCTCAGCGAACACGAGCGGCAAAAACAAACTGTGAGGTGAAGTCACAACCTCCGTCACTCCTTCACTCGTCACTCCTGTCAAACATCTTCTGTTCGTCTGCGAGCTGCAGTGAATATTCAACATGACGACACAGAAACAATATGATATGGAGTTATATAAAGTAGAATTCTGTCAGTGTGCAACAAACACAAGATGCTCAGTGAGCTGACAGTGAGTGTGTCTGCTACTGAAGAAAACCTAAAAACAGGAAGATTCTCAGCCAACTTCTGAGTATAATATAATATAATATAATATAATATAATATAATATAATATAATATAATCATCTCTTTTCAGTGGATTTATTGACGAGGTTAGTTCAGTTCACTGACCGGCACTTTGACAGACACTAGTTAGAAATGAAAATGTTGTTAAGCAGTTTGGAAGCTTTCTCCAATCGTATTAAAGACATTAGCAGCTCTTCATCAACTGCTGCTTGGAAAATAGCAGAATTTTCTTATTAAAATAAGATTGGGATCATTTCCAGTAAATGATTGTGGTAATTTGTGGGTAAATTCAGTGAAATGTTCAAATGTTTCCTGGTAATCATCTGATACTCGCTGTGTGGAGCTGTGCAGTGAAGCGTTAGCAGAGATGATGCTCGTGGAGAACGCAGCAGTGAGTCACGTTCAGCAGCAGAACCAGCAGCAGAACCAGCAGCAGAACCAGCAGCAGAACCAGCAGCAGAACCAGCAGCAGAGACTCGGCAGCTTCTCCTCAGGACCTGGAGATCTGACATTTTATGCTCCATAAAGTAGGCTAAGTCCCATCAGGGATTCATATAAATTAAGATCAAACACCGTGTTCGCCCTTGAGGTTACATCCAGATGCAATTATTGTTGAATCCCCACTTTTTCCAATGTGCGCTCTGCGTACTGGCGCACTAATGCTCCTCTCCGAAGAGTAATTACAAGGACATTTCTAATTTAGTTTCCTTTCAAGCTGCGAGGGGATGCTGCAGGAATAATCTTCCCTTCAGTCAGACACAATTTAATGTCTCTTCATTTGTTGTGCGGAGCTTCGAGGGGAGAAAAGAGCAGTCGGAGGACTCGTGGAGACTGAATGCATGTAGACGGCTTCAGCTGTCAGTGCGCTGACGTGACGAGTGAAACCCGTTTACAGCAGGAGCTTCACGGCCCGGATCAGAATCTGTCACTGTGAAAATAACAGCTGCATATTTCTGTTTACATTCATTATTCATTGTCTCAGAAGAGAAAAGCTGTAAATAGGCGGCGGCGGCGGCGGCGGCGGCGGCGGCGGCGTGTCAGTTAAAGTGCATGGAGAGGAAACCAAGATGGCCGCCCCACAGTTCACCGCCACTTCACTCAGTGATCAGAGGAGCGATGTTACTGAGTACATCTGCTCAAATACTGTGACTGAGTGTATTTACTGCTACATTCACACGTGCAGGTTCATCACCTGTTATCAGTCTCACCTGGAGTTCTTCTTCTTCTGTCCTTTTTGATCATGTAACCTTTTAACGAGCTGTCGTGTTCAATCACACTGAGTTTGGATTCATGGAGAGGATGATGTCATGGCGCTCTCTGTTACCCTCAGGTGTAATACCTGCCTCGAGCAGCAGGAAGCAGCTCAGCACCCTCCACCCTCCACCTGCTCCACCCTCCACCTGCTCCACCCTCCACCCCTCCACCCTCCCCAGGTTCCTCTGTGTAAAAGACATCCTGAGATCACATCACTGAGTGAATTATGAATTATCTCTCTCTGTAATGGAGTCTCTTCATCTCTGATTCTCTCGTCCTCTATTCAATTTTTCTCCTTTATGTCTGCCTTTACCCTTCGTCTCCTCCTCCACCCATCACCTCCACCCATCACCTCCACCCATCACCTCCACCCATCACCTCCTCCCATCACCTCCTCCCCCCTCAATCGCAGCTCCATGCAGAGAACATTATAGAGGTCAAGCTCCTAATTTTATCCCGTCAGAAATTATTAAAATGAATGCGTCAGTGACATCATCGCAGGCTGTCAAGGACATCTCATCAGCGTCGGCGAGGGAGAGGAAGATCAGGACGACACTCAGAGAGAATAAGCCGATGATGAAGTGCTCGTCTTCGTCTCATGACTCGGTATCCTCCTCTGACTGTTGTGAGGATCCCAGTGATCGAGTGGAGCAGACGAACCTGTCAGCGGAGAAGAAATGAAGTTGATTGCAAACGCTTTTTGGAAATATTATCTATTTTTCAGGTTGGAGGGATTTGATAAGAGTGATGTGTTAAAACGCAGCTCAGAGTCTGATGAGTGAGAGAAGCTTTTCTTACTGCAGACAGAAACACAATCATCACGTGTTCTCCACCAACACCATCACACGGCCGAGACCAGAACAGACCTTCAGTCCTCCTCCACACCTCAAGACTTCAGTCAGAAGACGAGCAAAATAAAAGTATTTAAAGGACAAACTGAGACATGAGTGACGTCTGATGACCAGCAGCGAGGACGAGATGATGGTTCTGTTCAGTGCTGCACTTTGATTTCATTAATGGAGGATTTATGTGCCACAGAATCATCTGGACTCTGAAAGTAGCTGGCAGGTGATTGGACGATCCATCAGTCTGTCACTTCCACCGATCAGATCAACAACGGGAGAGTTTAAATTTAGTTTTCATGGAGAGAAGTTTTCTTTTCTTGTCCTTCCTCCAGTGATGGTCTGAGTCCAGCTGCCTCCTCAGGCAACGTTAAACACAGACAGTCGGAGTTCTGCATTTAAAGGCCAAAACCAACTGGACCTTTGTTCTGTGTGTTGCTGAGTTCTGTTCTCACATCATCACAAATGTTTCCAGCAAAGTTCTAGCAGAGAAATTCTCCAGGTTCCTCGAGGTGACGCTGAGTTTCATCTGGTCGTCTCTGTAACTTCAGGAGAGTCCGAGAGGAAGGAAGAACCAGACCCAACAGAACCAGAAGAACACTCTAGAACATTAGAGAGTTGAGTTGAAGCTCTGAGTGAAGTCAGCACTCAGCAGAGACTCTGGTTCTGGTTCTGGTTCTGGTTCTCTGTCTCTTCTCTGTAATGTTAGTTCCAGTCAGCACTACAGAACAGAACCTGGAGGTCCGCTCCGGATCACTGCTGCAGTCAGGCTGATCAACAGGAGAAATCACCTTTTTAATCCCACAAGTTACAAAGTCGTCTCTGAGCTCTGCTCCCATCGGATCAGAACAGAACCTGATGAGACTCCAGAAGGTGTTTGGTTCTGGACTCGTGGTGGCAGAAGTTAGATGGACTAAAGCTGCTGTGAGTCACTGCAGTGTGCTGTGAGTGTGTCGGTTCTGGCCCGCTGTGTCTTAAACAGATCCCGTTTTGGTCGTCGGTGCGTTGATGGTTTCGTCTTTCTGTAGCCTTTGACCCGTTTCTTGTTTCGCAGTCTGTTTGTTGTCATAGTTACCGATAATCTCTTAATTGACTTCCGTGACGAGGAGCCTACTCACCAGCCTCTGCAGCTCTGGGCCCATTGTGCCGCGTGCAGAGGTTATGTGTTTGCAGCTATTTCTGGTGATCCGGGCTCAGTTTCTATTCACTGCTCTGAAATCTTCATGTCTTGCCAAACTCTTTAAGACCCGATGCAACGCTCGCTGCTGTCTTGGCGTGTGCTGTGCTAGCAGCCGGTGTTGCAGGCAGCAGCTTTTACCTTACAAAGGTTTGTTTTAACGCCGACAGAAGCTGCCAGAGGCTTCGTGTTGCCGGGAGGGCTGACCTGAACTCCGCTGTGCCGGTTATCTGATGATGTTTTTATCTGCAGGTCAAAAGAGCAGCGTCTCTCCTGGAGAAGCTGTCTCTCCGGATGTTCGACGTGAAATCAGTGATCTGAGTGCAGAGCAGATGAAGCACATTAACACATTAGAACACATCTTGTTTGTTGCGGATCTTCACACTTCAGTGCTGCTGTCACGTTCGGCGCTGCCTCCGCTGTGATTGTTGAAGCTTAATGAACGAACCTCTTTTGTTTTGTTGACCTGTTGCTCGTCTTGTTTTCAGGGTTCGATGCGTACTTCACATCGCGGACTCTGGAGAACAACAGGAGGAACGTGTGGTTCGCTGAGTACTGGGAGGAGAACTTCAACTGCAAACTGATGAGCTCGTCCAAGAAGGACGACAGCAGCAGGAAGTGCACAGGTGAGTTTTCTTTCTTTAAAGTACAGCTCGTCTGCTGTAACCACAGTCTCCACCTCGAGATCACTCATACGTTTTATAATAGTTATTTACACCCTCGACATGCGGTTGAGCTCATGCAGCTACGATACTGATGCAGTTTTTAAAATGACGTAAATTTGAGCTCTCAGAGCTTCACTGAACACAAAGGCTTTGACCCGAGGATACGATCGTCCAGCAGAGAGGCGATGAAGGATCCTGAGACTGTGAGATGGAGGCCAGAGGTCACAAACAGCTGGAAGTGATTGGTAGACATTATTTCACAGATGGATATCGGACACGGCTCGAGCTCACAGGAGGAAGTCTCAGACGGAGCCGGCAGCTAATGAACAGCATCACTTCATATTGATGCTTTCCATCATCGCTGGGTTCTCGTCGAGGTCGTTGGAAAGTTTAGCTGCATTAGCAACATCAAACAGAAACTCATAAGTCTTTCTAACCTACAATCAATACAGGAGAGCAATTAGTGACCCGATATGACGGTGTGAACGGACCTTGAACACTAATGAACCAGTTCTATTAGGAGTATTGATTGAAGAGCAAAACAACACATTATCTCGTCTAACTCATTTTCTGCGGATGCGTCTCGATACATTTCCGTTTGCTCTCAGTGTGATTAATCCCATTCATCTGATTCATATTTAAACATGTGAGTGTTACAAACAGCAGTGTTCCCCTCCAGATTAATTTGTAGCGCCTAATTTATCACCACACTTCCCGTTCCCCTGTAGCTCCTCGTTCCCCTTCCCTCCCTCCACACAGTGACTCTGGGATCGGCTGAGCCTCCTGGAACTGAACCTTCAGTCGCACCACGATCGCCGTCTGAGCCGCTTCAGGACGATCGGCTCCTCTGTGTCCGGGAGCAGCCGGCGTGGAGCCGCACAGGGACGTCGCTGCTCTCCTCTTTCAGGATGGAATTATACTGTAATAGAATAAAACCTGAACAATGACGCACCGTCCTGCACAGGAGCGACTGTCCTCATGTCTTTAGTGGTCTTTGCGTAGTTAAACAACCACAGAGTTTAGTGTCAGTATTCTGGCAGTATTGTGTGTCTGCGGTCCATTTGCTTCTATTGGCTGTAATTTTACGCCTCCTGTAGTTTTGTGTGTCTGCCGGCTGCTGTTGGGTGAAACCTGCTGCTGAGCGTCCGTCTTCCCACTGGAGAGCGGGCTGATTGGCCGTGGCTGGCAGATATTCAATATTAACAGAGTCTGATTCAATCTTTACTTTTAAACGAGCTCTGTGCCCCGTGAACCCACCGGGCCCTCAGCCTGCGTCCTGCGGGCCCGTTCGATCCAACACTGATTTAACCTGCGGAGCTGCTGAGGAACGATACGTGGAAGATGTACTTTGTACCGTACAGTAAAACAATGACATCACCCGGTTACTAGCTGTCTCTGGTAGATATGTGCTCTAATTATCTGGCTGGGTTGTAAATACGCAGGAACTTTGATGTGTCGGCCTGCGTGGGCTCGTTTCAGACGGGGATCAGTGTGAGAAGGTTCACATCCTAATGAACAGCAGGCTGAGCGTCAGTGTGGCGGCTGATCCTCCACAACAGAAACACACATCTTCACTTTCAGCTCGCTGCCAGCTCGACACACACAGCTTCAACCTGTGACGCTCCGCCGAAACCTGGTGGGCAAGTTACGTACACGTTGTACTCAAAATCCAGTTAGACTTTCAAAATAAAGCGTGGTGACAATCTGCTCACACAGTCACTGTTTGTTCAGAGAACCACGTGGTTCTGCTGAAGACAACATGGTGCTGTTGGCTTTAAATACCTGATTCTGTCTGACACACGTTAAAATATCCAGCGGGACCACTCTTACTAAGGTTGAAACCGTCTGGACTGTTGGTCTGTGCAGCTGTAGCTCCTCCTCCGTCACCTCCACCTGTTGACGTGACAGTCAGCTCACACGGCTGTAATGTGAACATCCTGTGACAGGTACAAATATAAACCTATCTGTGTTCTGCAGGAACATTTCCACTGCCAACAGTTAATTCTGGTGGCTGTGCTCAGAGAGAGGCTGACTCACTCTGCACGGACGCCTTTAAAAGACTCTATTTTTACATTAAAATCCAGAGAGACGGATTCGTTTGATTATGGTGTTGGAAATATATTTTCTCAACACAATGAGGGAAAGTTTCTCAAGTGAAACAGGCTGAATGTGTTTGCTGCCAGAATGTCTCCTGTCATGACAAACTGCGGCTGTAGAAGAGAAACGATGAAACGCTGGTGGAGGTTTAGTTTCACACAGCAACAGAATACATTTCATTCTAACGGTGATTTCTAGGATGCGGGCGTGTTGTCGCGGCTCAGCGGTGATGGACGGAGCTGGTCGGGACCCTCAGGTTGTCTCCTCCCTCCACCTCCTCTGGTTTCATCCTGTGTGTGCAGCCTGCCTCTCTCCCAGTGCATGCTGGGAGAATCTCCCGCCCTGTGCGGCCCTGAGCAGGATGAATGGACGGATGTGTCCCACCTCCAACAGTCCACATGCTTTAACAAGCGCTGTAGAAAACGAACGTGGCGCCCTGGGCGGTGCAGGTTCATGTACAGCAGCGTGTGTTCACACATCAGCGTCGTGACGAAGAGCCCATCAGGTGTTACTGCCGACATAAAGCTGCCACACGCTGCAGCGGCAGGAACCTCGTTCCTCACAGTGACCCCTCAGTCACAGCCGCTGGCTTTCTGCTGCTGATCGCAGCAGCGTGATCCACATGAAAACAACCGAGTCGTTCAATTTGCTCATATGATTGTTTTTTTTTTGTGCTGCGTGATTGTGTTTATTAAATCAGCTGTCAGGGATTAAAACCCTCTAATCTATTTCATAAAACACAGTGAATGATTCTGTAGATTCTGAGGCTGCTCGGACCCGACACCAGCATCCGTCCTGACTGACCCGGTCTCAGCTGGACCAGGACACACTGAGGACACATTTGGACGAGGAGAAGAAGAAGAAGAGTAAATGTGTGGTCTGTTTCAACTGATCCAACCACTGAAGCAGCCACCACAACAACACCAGACTCCCTTAACAAATGTGGTGATTTTAAGAGTTGTTTCATGAGGAGAAACTGGACGAACTTTGTGAAACAGCTACAACAGATTCTAAATCATCGGAGCCTTCTCGTAAATTCAGCAAATGTTCTACATGAACTTCTCTCCTCCTTTGCATCTGTTTGTCCGGGTTATGGATGTGTGTGTCGGCAGGTAGCCGTGTGACCCGGACAGATTTTGATACCAGGCAAACTAATCACAAGGAGAACTGAATGTTACCGTGTGACTCTACAGAAGCAGCTCATGTTCCTGAGCTGCAGTTTGCAGGCTGATCCCAGCAGGGCGGTCGCCCCGCCGGCAGCAGCAGATTCTCTGTGACCTGTTTTACACTGACATCATCTCACTGCAACAACTGGGCCAATCACACGTGTTACTAACCCATTTACCAGATCTGTGTCTGTAGCCGCTGACTTCCTCTGAACGGCACTGTTTGTCTGACTTCTGATCAAACAGGAAATGAAACCTCAGCTGAATCAGGCAAGCCGTTCTCTAAGATAACTATAAATGTGTAAAGTCCCCTGAAGATGTCCGGACTGATGCCTGATTGTTTTCAGTTACACAGTAATTCAGATCTTTTCTGACACTGATACAACTGAAAGTGGCTGAAATCATTCAGGACCGGCTCGTTGCAGATTTAGGGGCTGGAGCCAGCGAGGATGGATGGATGACCTCTGACCTGAACCAGGCTGTAGCTGTTCATCACTGAAAGGAGACGGAGATGATGATGATGATGATGATGATGATGATGATGTTCTGTTTGGTTGGAGAGAACCACGAACATGGAGGAGGAAGGTTCTCTTTACGATGCCGTCTCCAGGTGGATGCTGGTTGGAGGGAGCTGATCTCTGCTTCAAGTCCAAACATGAAACGACTAAACATCTCACATTAACACGTTCTCTGTAGAAAGATAGTTCATCTCAGTGTGGCTACGTCTCCAATCTGAATGTATTTAACAGTTTCAGCGTGGACAGGAAGCGGCTGTTCATGCTCTCACATGTGGTTAGGATCTGACTTCAGACCAGCCAAGTTCTCAAGAACTGTTTCAGGTTCTCTGGAACCAGCTGCTGCTGTGTTCTGTCCTCAGTCCTGAGATCAGTCTGCTGCAGGACGCCGACAGTGTGCAGACGTGTGATCGCCGCGCTGCTGCTGAGGGATTCAAACTCTCACTGAACCTGATGTGACAAGATTTTAGTTTCCTGTAAAATCTGAACTCTTCAACTCTGTGAACCCAGTCTGCAGTTTACAGGACCCAGTCAGAACACGGCACCAGAACAGCTCAGAGGTTCATAGAAGTCTATACAGAAGTTTATTCTATTCTTTTTCTTACCTTTTAATGATATGGTTTATTTTTTACTGTTGTTATTGTTTTTTATAATACTGCTGTTCTCTGGCTGCTGAGGCAAACACAGGTCTCTGTTTGTGGGACAATAAAGGGATTCTGGTTCTGATTCTGATTCTGGTTCTGATTCTGACTCCCTCCTGTGATGAGCTGCACTCGGACTAAGTGTGGCCTCCTGATCAGAGACCACATTCAGGTTCAAGGCCTCGCCTGTAAATCAGAGGGCGAACAGAGACGGAGGACTCACCTGCAGCTCCCCTGCAGCCTCCTCACAGGAACGTCTGAAGATCAAACTACAGCGACGTGAGTCCAGTTCAGTGTGTTTGTCAGAGAGGAGAGAGACTCCTGTTTCTGAGATAACATCCAGCCGGAGGTCTCTCTGCCACGGGCCGGGAAACAGAGCCGGCTCAGAGCTGCACACAGGGCCGCAGACAGCAGAGTAATCAGAGTAATCAGAGTAATCAGAGTAATCAGAGGTGGTGTGGGTGCAGAGAGCAGCGAGCTCCCCTCAGTTTAACTACAACAGCATCTAACGGGCCGGCAGCCGGGTCAGGAGGAGCCGCAGTGAGAGCAGATGGTGAGGCTGTTAATAAGAGAACACGGTGCTGAGAGCAAACACAGCCAGTTGTTCAGCGGGCAGAGAACATCTGTCTGCTGCCGAGCTCACTGCATCTGCTCCAGAAACTGGATCTGTTTTCTTCATTTCCAGGTTTGTCAGTGGACAATAAGACCTTCGCTGTGTTTGTGTTCACCACAGGCATCTTTAGCTCTGTGGAGGAGAACCACGTTATTACACTGATGCTGCTCAGGAGCTCTGACCTGAGGGGTGACGCACGGTGGGAAGACGTGGACGGATGTGTGACGTCAGACAGGCAGCAAACAAGATCCTGACGGTCAATGATAGAACAACACAAACGGGAGGTTTTGGAGAGAAATGACTTGATTGTCGTCATGCTGTACGTGGTGAGATCAGTCGGAGGTTCAGTTTATCTGAGCAGTGTTGATCAGACGTCTCCTCCTCATCATCCTCACAGACTGTCTGCGGAAGAAGTTCCAGGCGGCTGAGGAAGAGAATAAACACTGTGTAGAACTGAACTGCAGCTCAGTGATGACACTCATACTGAAATGAGTGCTAACGGGCTGCTGACGTCGTGCTATTAGCCGCCTGGCTAGCTGGGCTGCTGACGTCGTGCTATTAGCCGCCTGGCTAGCTGGGCTGCTGATTTAATGCTATTAGCCACCTGGCTAGCTGGGCTGCTGATTTAATGCTATTAGCCGCCTGGCTAGCTGGGCTGCTGATGTCGTGCTATTAGCCGCCTGGCTAGCTGGGCTGCTGACGTCGTGCTATTAGCCGCCTGGCTAGCTGGGCTGCTGACGCCGTGCTATTAGCCGCCTGGCTAGCTGGGCTGCTGACGCCGTGCTATTAGCCGCCTGGCTAGCTGGGCTGCCGACGTCGTGCTATTAGCCGCCTGGCTAGCTGGGCTGCTGACGTCACGCTATTAGCCGCCTGGCTAGCAGGGCTGCTGACGTCAAGCTATTAGCCGCCTGGCTAGCTGGGCTGCTGATGTCACGCTATTAGCCGCCTGGCTAGCTGGGCTGCTGATGTCACGCTATTAGCCGCCTGGCTAGCTGGGCTGCTGACGTCACGCTATTAGCCGCCTGGCTAGCTGGGCTGCTGATGTCGTGCTATTAGCCGCCTGGCTAGCTGGGCTGCCGATGTCGTGCTATTAGCCGCCTGGCTAGCTGGGCTGCTGATGTCGTGCTATTAGCTGCCTGGCTAGCTGGGCTGCTGACGTCATGCTACTAGCCGCCTGGCTAGCTGGGCTGCTCCTGACTGTAGAGACATTATCACGGAGCAGAACTGATGTGGCGTCTTCAGTGTTTCACTCGTCCTCCAAACTGCCTCTTCCATTGTTTTCTCTCTCATCATTAAAGTATCAGACCGCACAGCAGAGACCAATAAAGAACAGGCGCTGACTCAGCTGCTTCTCTTTGTTGGCGTGTTGCTGCTCGCTCCGTCTTTTTAATCCCACCTGTTTGATGGAGTGAACGTAAATACAGGTTGTTTCGTCTCAGTGTAAAGATTTCCATGATCGTCCTCCGTGTGTGTGAAACAGTTCCTTTGTGTCAGAGCTGTAAAGCTCCTGTGTGGTGAACCAACAGCTCAGCAGGCAGAGATACTGTGTGACATACTGATCTGAGGTCAGTCACATGGAGAGCAGTGTTGTAGCAGCATGTAGTGATTCCTGTAATCAACGTCTTCAGGCGTTAGAGACGAGGAGATGTCAGTCCAGAATAAAGTCGTGTTTCTTTTCACGCTACAACAAAAGGACTTCAGCAGATCCCAGATCAGCCTCTGCTGCGTCTCTCTGATATCTGCAGCACACGTTCGTCACGTCTGCACCTGCAGAACAGACACAGGAGCTGCTGTGTGTTCCTGCTCCAGATCCGTGTTTGGCCTCATTCCATTAATACCAGCCTTCACTCGTCTATCTGCTCGGCTCAGGCGGACAGATCCACCCTCTCACACGGTGCTGCCGTTGTTCCAGACGTTAACTGAGGTGCTGCAGTTTGTCCCCACATTCCTCAGATTGTGTTTCATTGTAGAGCGAGTCCCAGCGCGTCTGGAGCTGACGGAGCGGGTGGTGAACGTGATGCAGGTCAGGTAGTCTGCTGAGCCGCCACAGAGACGCGTGGAGGCGGTGTCACTACAACCTGCTGCCATCAGCACGCGTCAGAACATTCAGACTAATAATCATCTTCAACATGAAATATTGGATGTTGTTCAAATTTAGGAAAGCGAGCAAATGAGCAGAAACACTCAGATGGAAAGAATTTATCTCTTGATTATCAATTTAACCTCATCACTATAACATTTCACCCCATAATTGTGACTTATTTTCATTATTATCATTATTATTATTATTATTATTATTATTATTATTATTATTATTGTTATTATTGTTATTATTATCTCTCTCTCTATTATCTCCTCTCAAGAGTCTCAAAAACCTTCCAGAAAAATGATATCATACTTTGTTCAGCCCAAATATTGGTTCTGCATGTAAAGACGGCAGCTGGTTGGAGCTTCTGGTTCTGCTGAAGACGTTTTGGACCTCAGAGGATTCTGACCTGTCTGTCTCCATCTCTGAGCTGATGAGGCACCAGAGGTTAAACTGGGATTTGTTTTCTTTCCATCCATAATTCAGCTGGCATGTGATTATTCAACACATACCAGAGTTGATTCAGAGGTCCAGTGGGCTGCGGCGCTGACAGCATCACTTAATGAGCTCCCACGTGAGCCTGAACTCATGAAGAGCGTCCGTCCTCACTTCATTATCAGTTCAGTCACATTTTAAAAACAAACTGACTGAAAGATGCATTCTGTATTCTCGGTGATGGAGCTGCAGATTCTTCCCAGCTCAGGAGAGCCAACCGGTCCAACAGAACCTGTCACAGTTAAAGTGCAGGATCATAGTGACGTCAGAGCCTGTGGTGACGGACTTCCTGTCAGCGAGCATCCTCACGTCACGCAGAGTGAATACAATAGAGTTTAAATGAAGATGGAAGCAGCTCTCAGAATCAGAACCATCAGCACGTTAAAGATGGTAAGAAATTAGAGACGATCGCTGAAAAGATTCTGTTTTCAAGTCAGAGAGAAAACCGGCCGAGGTCTGCTGAAGGTTCTGAGAGCCTCAGAGGACTGATTAAGTTCTCAGATTGAAAAAAACAACATAGTTTGAAAAATCTCTCAAGGACCGTCGGCTGGGAGAAAACAACACGGATCAGGAGGGTCGAGGTTTGTCTTTGATACGTGTGAAACTCGTCGTGACGGAGAGCGAGGAAACTTGTTTGTGTGGAGTCCAGAGGGGATCCGGATGATGGAGCGGGTCGGTGCTGTTAAACAGCGACAAACAAGAACCCCTCACTCCGCTCATCGCTGAGACTGAAGAAGTCCGTCTGTTAATCAGGACGCAGAGACAAAGACAAAAGGAAAGAGAGGAAGAAGCTGGGCTCAGACGAACAGAACAGCCCGTCCTGTTTCTCCTCTCAGAACCGAGTCGCCCTGCAGCTGCTGCCATTTAACTGCTTTACTTATTTAGCATTTTGCTGCATAATGTCTCCAGCAGCAGCGTCACCAAACACCAGGAGAACAATTCTAAGTAATTGTGCATCATAATGAAATGTGCTATGATTTGACTGCACTCCAGTCTTCCCCACTGCGTCTGTGATTGTCTGAATTCATTTGCATCTCTGCGTCTGATTGGCGTTACATGTTATATATTCAGATGACTTAATCATCACAGAGCCTCTTTGTTTTTCTTTTTAATTATGGAAACTATCCTGGCTCCGTCTGATTCTGAGGAAATTGTTCTGTTGTAGAGACAAAGTGGCATCATTAGGTTGTTAACAGCTGGAGACGTTGTGTCTGATTGTGTCGTAACATTTCTCTTCACCTCCGTCGTGCTGCTGCTTCCAGCCAGAACCAGAATCTCCTGAAGTGGAGCGAGCCGAGGCTGCAGACCAGCTAACCATGTTAGCCAGCTGTTAGCTAACTCCCAGTTTAGTCCTGTACGAACTTGACTTTGGATAAAATGAGTAAACGGTTCTGCTGTCCAGACATTTGAAATGTTATCAGACTCAGTATTTAATCACCTGTTCACCACATGAAGCTCCGCCCTCAGAGACCTGAACCTGAACCTGAACCTGAACCTGAACCTGAACTTCACCTCACGTTGTTCCAGCGTCAGCAGGTTTGACCTCCGCGTTCAGACCGACGAACGTTTCCAAACAAACCAAACAGATTCAGCATTTGAAAAGACAGAAACGTGCGTGTCGGAGGCACCTGCATGGTATCAGCATGGACCACGTGTCCATCCTCCATCCAGCAGTTCATTACAGGCTCGTATCCTCCGTGTTATTGGCAGACTGACACCACAGTCATCACAATCCTGTTATCAGACTCAGTGAATGCAAACTGCTGCTGTTTTGGGAGGAAATAACTTTGGACGCGCTCGTCTTTCTGCTGACAGGTTCAGGTTTCCCTCCCTCAGGCTTCAGCGCCGGCCGGCCGCACAGCGCTCACATATAAAAGCTTTAATGGGAACCAGTACGGGTCGCCGTCTCACCGGACCGCTCAGAACCTCTCTGCATGCTCCTACTTTTACTTTTACACAAAGAGACTCCAGAAAATATCGAGCCAGGAATGTGAGGATGGAAATCTGCAGCTGAGCACCATCAGTGATCTCCAGGTTTCACATATTTATATGATAAACCTGAAACATTATAATGTAACTTTATATTCAAACCCTATTTCAGAAGAAAATTATACAAAATATAATGAGACATATTCAAAGATTAAACCAGACGCTCTGATGCTTCTGACTCGTGACCTTCTCAGAAAATAAGATAAACTTTCTTAAAGTTTGCGTTGGATTCTTTATTTGTAACCGGAGGCGCTGAAGGACTCGGAGCTTTGGACCTGGTTCCTGTGAGATAAGTCGAGTCGGTACAACAGTTTTAGCTGACTGATGTAATCAGCTGTGGCTAATTAACGTTAGCGCTGTGAGTCAGCAGAATACAACATGAAACGCTCGGCTGGTGTCTCTAAAACGAGCTCTGTAAGCTGATATGTGCAGCGCTCACGTTCAACAACAGAGACAGAAACAACACGACGTCCACGGGTCGCACAGAGAACCGGCAGACGGGTCGGTCCGGTTCACCGTCTCTGCTCACAGACAGTAACACAGATAAATACGTGTAAAACAAAACAGAAAGATTCACATTTAAAAAGGCAAAAAGCTTTTTTAGTCTCTCTTACAGGTTAAAGCTGCTGAGTGAATGTGTGACAGCTGAGTTTGATGGAATTCAGAAGTCATAAAGTGTTGGACCAGTTAAAGTTGGGGATCTTTAATCTGTAGAGACTGAGTCCTGTCTGTCTGTCTGTCTGTCTCTCAGGTCAGGAGCGTATCGGCATCGATTCCAAGTACGAGCAGGAGGGGAAGGTCCAGTTTGTGATCGACGCCGTGTACGCCATGGCCCACGCCCTCCACAACATGCAGAGGGACCTGTGTCCGGAGAACTCCGGCATCTGCCCCGAGATGGACCTGGCAGGAGGGAAGAAACTGCTCAAGTACATCCGCAACGTCAGCTTCAACGGTGAGTGGACGCCCGTCCCGCCCCGTCCCGCCCGTCCCGTCCCGTCCCGTCCCGCCCCGTCCCGTCCCGTCCCGCCCCGCCCCGCCCCGTCCCGCCCGCCCCGCCCCGTCCCGCCCCGTCCCGTCCCGTCCCGTCCCGTCCCGTCCCGTCCCGCCCCGTCCCGTCCGTCCCGTCCCGTCCCGTCCCGTCCTCTGGATGTGCTTCTTGAACTCTTCAGGGTCGAGTGTCCGAGACAACAGCAGCTTCAGAGGGATCAAACCCACCAGAGAGGAAACTGATCATAAAACCTCTGCTGGATGAAAAAGAGCATTAAAATGTCTAGATTGTGTCGTAAACCGGTCCGGAGTCAGTGTTTGGGTCGTAACCGGCCTGATATGGACATGTTTAAAATATATCTCATGTAATGACATCCTTGAACTTCTGGATGAGACCGAAGTGTTGAACAGACGTCTGCTCATCACGTGACGGTCTCACCTCAGAGAGCAGGTGTGTGTCCTCAGATTACAGGTACACAGTGCAGGAAAGTAACTAAGTACATTTACTCCTCAGGTCAGATGACTGTTGTGTTGCTTTTGGCTCGACTGTGCAGGTTGTAATAATCAACAGAAGTGTTATGATGCATCATATATCCTCTCCATGGTCGCCTACAGGGGCTGTGGTCCAGTCAGAGTCTCAGCTGCTTTCATCTGGATGTAAGACGCTGGAGCTGATGAGTGTAAATGGGTCATTAGATTATTATATTTGTTCAGATGAGGAGCCGAGCGTGCAGCTGGTTATTGTATTCTCACTGGGAAAAAGCATAAGATGAATGTAGGTCACAGTGAAGCTGGAAGCAGCGAGTCTGTGTGGAGCTGATGAACCCGATACGCTGATGCTGCACCGGACTGTGAGAACTAGACGAGCCGTTAATGTCGCTCTTGTTTCGGGTTGTGTGACATCTAGTGGCGAGGCTGCAGGTCGCATCCAGCCTGTGTTGTTTGTCCGTTCAGGGCCACTGTAGAAACATGTCAGCACCACACGGTGACTTCAGGTGAATGTACACTGATGAATTAAAACAGTTTATTTCATTTCTAAAACTGTTGAAAGCCGGTTGTTGAACAGCGACAGACGGGAACAAGAAGAAGTTCTGACTTTGTTCTTTAGTTCATCAGCCGAGTGAATCTGTGTTGATCTGTTCATCAGATCCTCGTGTAGCCGGCTCGGTGCTGAAGCTGTTCTGGTGGAGAAACAGTCGATGTTTTTCATGATCTTCTGATGTTAAAGCAAAGACGGATCTTAACCTCCCTGCAGAGCGCTGGCAGACGCCTGGATGCAGCTGCGTCTCAGCTGATTATCAGCTGGAGGCTGCGGAGCGTCTCTGGGCGTTAGCTGCTATGCTAACTCTGCTAGCTCGAAGGTGTGTTTGCTGGTTCGATGCGTTCACTGACTCCTCTCTTGGAGAGGTGGTCACAGATCTGATCTCAGTTCAGTCCTGCAGCTGAGAGTCGACGCGTCTCGTCGTTCAGCTGCATTCTGTCTCAGAACAAAATGACGTATTCAAGAATGTATTTAAAGTACTTTAGGTACAAAAACAGTAATGTACAAGTGTTTGTTACAGCGATGAGTAGATAGTTATGACACAATCATCAGACTACTGAAGAAACACATTTCTGTGTGTGTGTGTGTGTGTGTGTGTGTGTGTGTGTGTGTGTGTGTGTGTGTGTGTGTGTGTGTGTGTGTGTGTGTGTGTGTGTGTGTGTGTGTGAGCAGGTGATGTCGAGACGTGATTTACGGCCTTATTGCTCTTAAAGGGGCAATAATTAAGACTTTTATGGCTCCATAGAACAGAGTGAAGTCAGTCATTAAGTCGCTGCCAGGTTTTAAGATTTCTGACTTTCCACCGGCTCCAGTGTTTGGAACATAAACCGCCCGAGGAGTTTCATCAGCCGCTTCTCTTCTCTACGGGTCCAATAACAGACGACGGAGCGTCTTTATGGCGAGCGGTCGGCTCGCAAACACATTTCATCCTCCAGACGAAATGCAAATGAAATGCAGTGTTATTATAGCAGCAGCGTCCTGCAGCGTGATGTTATTGTTTTCAGTCCGCAGCCTCGGGGGACGAGGTGTGTGTGTGTGTGTGTGTGTGTGTGTGTGTGTGTGTGTGTGTGTGTGTGTGTGTGTGTGTGTGTGTGTGACCTCATCATCTACCTTTAGACTTCTTTAGTGCTGCTGAATACATCCAGAAGGAGCCTAAAGAGAAGCAGGGTGACCAAACTTTGTTCCGGTTCTGTTCAGATATTTAGTGAAAGATTTAATTTAATACAGAAAAATTCAGCTGATCCAACCACTGAACCAGTGACGTCATCACCAGACTCCCTCAACAAATGCAGTGATTTTAAGAGTTGTTTCATGAGGAGAAACTGAACAAACACTGTGACTCTGTCTCTGACAGATTCTAAATCACTGGAGTCTTCCTGTAAGTTCTGCATTAAAATCAAAACATATTAGTACTTATGTGTGATTTGGCGCCCCCACAGGTTCTGAGTGCAACACTGTTGTAAATACAAACCTCAGGTCTGAATCCTTCTTTGTCACCAGACTCCCTTAACAAATGTGTCAGTTTAGTGAGTTGTTGAGTTGGAGACACTTTATAAACTCTGTGAAACTCTGTCTCTGACTCATTCTGCACTATTTGGACCTTCTTGTTCATTCAGCAAATGTTCTACATGAACTTCTTTCTGTCTTTGAGTAGAAACATGGAGTCTGTTTCATATCACAGGTTACTGCAGCTGTGAGGGGACTGAGAGCTGATCTCTGTGATCTGATCAGTCCAGACGGATGTTAGAACCTGGACTGATCAGAACCACAGACGCTCTGTGATCTCATGGACCGAACCACTTGTTGGAGGAGATCAGGTGTTACGTCTCATCCTGGTTTTATGGTGATGAATCTAATTGTGTTCCATTATAACGCACCAATCAACAGGTGATGTCACAGGTGATGTCACAGGTGACGTCACAGGTGATGACACATGCGTTCAGCACCTTGTGACATCAGCCCGTCAGGTAAAGCAGCTGTTTGCAGTTTCACCTGTAATATTCATCACATTATTTGCATAGTTTTATAGTTTTAATGAATTAGACGGAGCCTCAGAAATCTTCCCCTCCAGAGATTTTTTATCAGGTAATTAGCAAAGACTGCAATGTGCTAATTTAAAATGAAAGTGGCAGATGAAGCGCTCACTCACCGTTTATTAGAGTCTGAATAATCACACACACACTCAGAGAGTGTGAAGCTGCTGGAGCATCACCTCCTCAGGTATTATTCCTGAGATAACGCTGGACTTTATTTGGAGCACAATAAATTAAGAAACTGATCAGTAAAAAGAAGAAGAAGAAGAAGAAGAAAGAGACTCAGCTCTCCATTCTCTACCAGCAGCAGGCGATTTCTTTGCGTTCCCACTGAAACAAACATGAGCCAGATATCGACTGAGAAACAAAGAACATTTTATATCAAGCGATTTCTCTGCGTTGCCTGTGGTAGCTATTAACCCAGGTATTGATCTGCAGCAGCTGTCTGGTCATGGCAGGAATTAATAATTGAGCTCTCCGACACCAAACAGACACCAGATCGACTCCAGCGCCGGCTTCACAGTGAGAATCTATTTTCTCTGTGATCCCGGCCGTCAGTCTCTCGCTGTGTTCACGTAGTAAATAAGATCAAAACAAGTCTCTTAATTTAATTAAAGCAGCAGATTGAGCTCAAAGACAGAAGACAGAAACATGTTGACGACCATTTAAAGCCTCAGGCTCTTAACTTAAAACCTTTTCTGTCTGCTGGGAGTTTTCATCCGTAAATCTTTGAAACTAAACCGTGTTTTGTTTTTGTGCAGTTTATTTCTTTAATGTTCTTTCTGTGTTTGACCTTTTAAATATTCATAACGCACTGCAGCAGCAGATTACTGACAGAATATATAGAAACACAGTTTATATCCACACACAGTGATGCTGTCAGATCCAGATCCAGATCCAGATCCAGATCCAGATCCACACGAGCAATCAGCTCACAGCACCTCACAAACCATCTTCATCTTCATCTTCATCCTCATCTTCATCCTCATCCTCATCTTCATCCTCATCTTTATCTTCATCCTCATCCTCATCCTCATCTTCATCCTCATCCTCATCCTCATCCTCAACTTCATCTTCATCCTCATCCTCATCCTCATCTTCATCCTCATCCTCATCCTTATCTTCATCTTCATCTTCATCTTCATCCTCATCCTCATCTTCATCTTCATCCTCATCCTTATCTTCATCTTCATCTTCATCTGCATCTTCATCCTCATCTTCGTCCTCGTCTTCATCCTCATCCTCGTCCTCAGCAGCTGTCGCTGTGTTGAAACATGTTGGTTTGAGACGGAGTGGGTCCAGGTCCACGTAGGTCCGGTTTAGTTCTCCACCTGTGTCCCTGCAGTCTGAGGTCAGCGGGCTCAGATTTGAGGATTTAAATATTAATGTGTTTTTACATGAAGTGTGTTTTACTCTGTGCTGCTCCACTGCTGCTGCACACACACACACACACACACACACACACACACACACACACACACACACACGGTGCTGTTCTGACTCGCTGCTCAAACGAAACCAGAAACTAAAGTATGAAATCAGAATGTGAGAAAGGAACAGAACTGTTTAATGATGAGCAACATATCCTAAAGAGGGTTCAGACTACAGAGTTACTGAGAGAAACAAATATTAATAAAGAGTTCTCTTCCAGAACCGTTCTGACCCGAGGATATCTGTGAGGCTCAACACTATCTGTCGCCTCGCTTCTGCCCGGCAGACTTTTTCTTTTCTACTCTCTCTTTCCCCTACAGTTCTGCTTCTCTCTCTATCGCTCTCCCTCCCTTTCACCCTAAATTAAATACAAACTTGAAAGGGAGTTCTGGTCCGGACCGAGCAGCACCAGCCCCAGTAAACAAACAGCAGGGGGAGAGGAGGGGGAGGGGAGAGGAGGCTTCCAGCGTCAAAGAAGGAAAAGAACCGAGGAATAATAACAGACAGGACGGGGAGGTCGGAGAGACGACCCATCCTGAGAGAGGACGCCTTCTAACAGAGTCAGAACCAACACGTTCTTACAGCCGGGTCGTCAGCCTGCAGCTTCTAACTGCCACGTCCTGCCTACAAACCTGGAGGGAAAACCTTTAGCACAGATGAATGCAGCCATAGTGGATTTCCCATAATGCCACAGGAGAATCTTTGGACCAATCAGCAGTTAGTCACTGAGAGCAAAGCGTTGGAATTAGATTTTTCCACCGAGAGGATCGTTCTGCTGTCTGAGCAGTCGAAGTCCTAAAACAAGAAATATAAGAAATGAATTAAAGATATCGTTCATCAACGTGTGATTAAATGTGAGCGGTCACTTCCTGTGATGTGTGTGGGGCGATGACGAGGAGACGTCACCTTCCTCACATGGTTTCATCTGTAGCGCTCTGATTCTTCTTCTGTGGTTTCATGGCACGGCCTGGAGCTCCACCTGCTGTTTGACTGCATCAACCAACTCATGTTCACACGGCACGAGTGGACCGGAACAAACGTGGAGTCGTGATCATAAAAGCTCAGCACACCATTTACCATCACTGATTGATTGACTGATTGATTGACTGACACATTTGTCCTCCACAGGAAGTGCGGGTACTTCAGTGACATTCAACCGTAACGGCGACGCTCCTGGACGCTACGACCTGTTTCAGTACCAGTGGAACAACGTGAGCGGGCCGGGCTACCGTGTGATCGGACAGTGGACCGAGACGCTGCAGCTCAATGTGAGTTCATGTCACTTCACTTACTTATATTCATAGTGTGGGTGTTAACCTTATATTCACCTCCTGAGTGCAGCAACAAGTCATCTTAAATATTTAAAATCATTGTTCTGTGTGTCTGGTTCCTTCCTGCATTTTTCACTGAATATTATACGCAATATATATATATATTATATATAATATCATAACATATATTATTATATATATTATATCATCACTGTACATCTTCTTTATGAAGCTGGCCTATAAACAAGCAGCCTGTCTTATCACAGCTCGTTTGTCTGTGCTATGTTGTCATGTTTAGTTTGAGTCGACTGATATCTGAGTTATTAATCACACACACACACACACACACACACACACACACACACACACACTTCTCTCTCGTCTCATTGGTCCTTCACAGAGCGCTGCCACCGTCTGATTAACTTGTTAAATATTGAACATAACAAGCAAACAGCACTTTCTTTATGACTGATTGCTGACTGAGGATCAGCTCATTGGGCTGTGGATGCTGTCAGAAGGATCAGTCGTGTGTGTGACGCACTGAGAGTGTGTGATGAGGCTGGTGGTGACTCAATGAGTTCAGTTAAATCAGAGAAACGATCAGAATGAGCCTTTAGTTTCCGTCAGTGGTGTCGCAGCACGTCGTTGATTCTCCGGCTGTCAGTTTGTGTGAATACAAAGAAATGAAGAATCACTCAGAGACGACACAGTTAGCTTAGCATTAGCCTAGCATTAGCCTGCACGCAGGAAGACGACCAGCTGGAGGAAACTCTGATGTGTTTGTCTTTTTCCAGAGATCCTTTATGGGTTTGTTTCGGGAGGGTTCACTCTGGACAGATCAGAGACACTGTGTGACGTGTGACGTGATAATCTGACCGTCAGCGCTGGAAACAAGATTTTAGTTGAACATGTTATTGAATGGTTGATTTGGAGAAACATGGCGACTGTCTGTTGGTGTTTTTGATATTTCTTCAAGAACACACATGAATAACACCAGAACCTCCTGTTTCCTCCGGTCTGTTAAAACTCTGCTGGTGTTGTTAGTAATGTCAGAGCTCAGGAACAGGAAACACATTATTCTTCCACTGAAGGACACAAACCGTCGACAGTTTGAAGTCCAAAGTGTTTCAACACATCAGATCTTTGTCGAGCTCTCAGTCTTTAGGTAAGTCAGAGAGTTTAGTTCCTTCCCGACTCGGCAGGACCTGGAGCCTCTCGCTGACTGCGAGATGATCCACGATGCAGCTCACTAGAATAAAACACAGCAGATCGAGAAGATACAAATCTCTGTAATGGATGAAGAAAGTTTCATTGTGCAGGACCGAACTCTCCTCCTGAATATTCATGCCGGCGCCTCCGTCAGCTCGCAGCCTCTAATGAGCTCCATCTCTACAGTCATTACGTTTGTTAATTACATCAGATCTTGTGTACTGATAACTGCAGCGTTCAAGAGGAACCCAGCAAACATCCATCCCACCTAATCTTTCCTGAGCCGAGACCACAGTTAAAGAATTTGCATGTGAGCGTATTAATGGATCCCAGTGAAGCGCCGGCCGCTGTGTGATGTGTTTCTGGGACTCGCTGCAGGATTATCAGGCCAGTTTACACCCGATCTGACCATCCTCACAATCTGAGGGGGGATCCCTAATTGGATGCTTGTTCAGGGCAGATAGTGAGAGGAGATTATCAGATAGTGTGAGAGGTTTACAAATGTATTAGGCGCTTTGATTCGGTCCAACGGAGCCAAACGGACCACACTGAAGGAACGTGTTCAACAGGGAGAGGACGGAGCGAGCGGCACCGTCACCACGGTACCATTATAATCACACATGTTCAACAAGCCATCAATACGAGTCGCATCTCGCTCAGATACACTGTGATTCTGCAGATCCTGACACCGCCGGACAAAAGAGCCAAACCAGGATCTTTTCTGAACCCTGACAAAGTGATCTGAGCCAGAACCCGACCGGACCATCAGCTCGGTGTCGAGACCAAAGAGACGCTGAAAAACAAACGTGACGCTGCGACACAAAGAAACGTAGCTGTAACTTTTATTCTGGCTGTTGAAGTTTTCACACACAAACAGAACCAGGAGGAGAAAATAAAGTCCGGCATGTAAAGATGTAAAGACACCGTCCGCCTCCAACACACACACACACACACACACACACACACACACACACACACACACACACACACACACACACACACATCTTTACATGCTTTTATTTTCTCTTCCTGCTTCTGTCTGTGTGTGAAAACCTCACAACACTTCATCCACCCTGAACATGAACTTTTCTCTGCATCAACACGATTCTGAATCTGAAATCTGTCCAACACGCGTCTGCTGTCGCTCCGGACGTCGTCGCTCTTCAGGTGTACAGCCGGCGTGTTTTCTAACTCTGTGATTTGATCTGCAGCATTCTTCTGCTTCTGCATTCAAGGCCATGTCTCTGCTTCTTCACAACACTAAATTATTCACCTCAATAGCCCGCGGTGAGCCAGATGTGGCAGAGCTGTTGCTATTAGGCCTCCCATTATTGCTTCTTTCCCTCCATCCTCATAACTCCTCTGTGTGTGCTTTGTGCTGTGTGTGAGTGTGTGTTGCTCTCCACATCACAAAGGGGAGCTATTACTGAAACTATATGTTCAAGCGTGACAGTCAAACCTAATATGATTTAGCCAAGGTACATGTTGGCTGATTTTCTGAGGCAAATTGAGATGAAGGCACAGACGAGTAATCAGCATAGTTAGAAGATTAATAACCTTTGTCTGAACCGGCGGCACTTAGCGGAGCCGCAGAAGAAGAACTCCTGCAGCCTGAGGGCGAGTCGCTACGTTACGTATGGATCAATTATCTTAATGTGGCTCAGTGACATACATGATCTGCTGTTACATCAGCAGAGGAGCGTTCTCTAACCGTCCCGCTGAACGAGACGATTTCTACACATTACAGGCTGCTTCAGTTCACCTGATGTAGAGAAATTCTGCCGCCAGCCTTTTATTTCTCCCTCTGACACGTCCCTGCTCCTGCGGGTGGTTCTGGTTCCTGCCGGCACAGAGCTCTGCTGAGGCTTAATGGGTCAATCAGACTGTGTTTCGCTCTGATGGCTCTCTGTCAGAGTTTATGTGGCCGTAATCTGCAGCAGGACGACCACTCCTTCAACCTGCAGCTGCTGAGGACAACACACACACACACACACACACACACACACACACACACACACACACACACACGTAAACATGCTTAACACAGTTTTAGGATTTACACACACTACTCTCAGAATCAGAATCTGTTCTGGTTCAGCCCACAAAGTTTCATCTGCACATTAACGCTGAATTCACAGGAACATGAGAATCAGCAGATCTGCAGCTGCTTTATATCTAAAACATACTCCCAGTTTTTAATACTCTGCACATTGCAGTAATAATAATAACACACTAACGTGTTTCATGTCGGCCTGATGTTCAGCTGCAGCCTCAGGTGTGATGATCAGGAGAGAGGACAGTCGGCCGTATTGTTTGTGTCTGTGAGGGATAATACAGGATGAATACTAGTTAAAACGCAGAACACACCTGCAGTAAATGCTCTCGCATTTTTATAGCACTTTTCCAGTCAACTGACCGCTCAAAGCGCATTAGAATACATGCCACATTCACACATTCACACACACATTCATACACTGATGGCCACTGAGCCACAGCCGCCCCATCGCAGGTTCTGACTTGGGCTCCTCTGAGTTTACCTGCAGGCTTCCACCAATCAGAGAGCTCAACACTAGCCTGCCTGTAGCCTGAGAGACGGAGCGCAGGGCCGAATAAACCGACTGACACTTGTTGTGAAACTCTGACAGTAATATCTCAACCTGTGACATCACTGATGTTTAATAACAATAAACGCATCAGGTGATGAGCAGAACAGGTGATGACATCAGGACCACTCTGGATTACGGGCTGGTGTAATCTCACTCCCTGTGGATTCACATGACTGGATTAAAGTGTTCAGATCCAGGATCAGCTGCTTCATCTGCAGAGTGCAGCCTCTCAGGACCCGCCTGCACAATACAACCCAGCAGAACTGTTCCAGTCCAAAGAGACTTTGTCTGAAAGGTGTCGCTGCTCCAGATAACAAAGTGTTGAATGTGAATAATGAATCTGCGTGATCTCTCACACTCAGACTGGCTGCTGAAGCCTGCTGTTATATAATAAAGCAGTGACATCACACACAGGCGATATTCTGCCCGCGTCTCTCCTGACATCTGCTGCTGATCCTCTGCAGGCTGCTTCATCCCGTCTCACACTCAAACCACATTCATTTCATTCATCAGCTGTAATTTCCCCCCTTCAGTGAATATCTTGTATATTAGCTGACAGTTGGTCTCCTCAGAGGGACAAATTGATTCTGAATGCTGTGAGACTTTGTGCACTCAGGGTGTTTAAATGTGTCCTGAAGCAGGAAGTCGTCCACACGGCTCCTGGTGAACCTGGACCAGGGGCGTGTTGGGCTCTGCAGCACTGAAGGACGTCTGTGGATTTAGATATATTCAGTTAAACATGATATAAAGTGACCAGACAGTAAAAACAGTCTCGCTCCGCCTTCAAAGACTCTAAACTCACCATGTGAGATATCAGTGTCAGTGTGATGAGTCAGTTAACATAAATTCCCCTCTAAACTTTACACGATTTGATTTCAATGTGAACTTATAAAATAAAGTGTTCCGCGCCCGAACCATCATTTTGTAGTTCAGAAGTAGTGACATTAATATCTCTGTCCAGACACAATAAACCAGTGTGTGAGACGGATGGACGGATGTGTGTCCTGACCTCCGTCTGAACCGTCTGAACCGTAGCTGGAAGAGACGGAAGCTGTCAGGACGAGACATCAGTGTCACGTCAAAGAAGGAAGGTCACCGCAAACAAATGTCACCAAGCAGACGATGAGGGAGGAAAGAAACTGAGAAACAGACAGAAAGAAGACGATCACATCTCCCAGCAGCTCCGGCCTGTCAGTGTTCACTGCGTCAGACAAGAAACACAGGAAATAGATTCTGAAATGATCCAAAACTAAGTGCAGCAGCTGATCATCTCCTCGTTCTGTGACCGCAAGTTCTTCTCACTGTGAGTTTGTCTGAAGGATTCAGACGAGCGTCGTGCTGCCGACAGAATAAAACCTTCTAACAGTCACACTGAAGTTTATTCAGAGTTAATACTGTCTGTCTGTCAGAACCACATCCACAGTACAGAACCACATCCACAGTACAGAACCACATCCACAGTACAGAACCACATCCACACTGCAGAACCACATTCACACTGCAGAACCACATTCACACTGCAGAACCACATTCACACTGCAGAACCACATTCACACTGCAGAACCACATCCACACTGCAGAACCACATTCACACTGCAGAACCACATTCACACTACAGAACCACATCCACACTGCAGAACCACATCCACACTGTATTATGTTCGGCTGCCAGCTGGATCTGTGTGTTACCTGTCTGTTACCTGTGTATTACCTGTGTGTTACCTGTGTGTTACCTGTGTGTTACCTGTGTATTACCTGTGTGTTACCTGTGTGTTACCTGTGTGTTACCTGTGTGTTACCTGTGTATTGCCTGTGTATTACCTGTGTGTTACCTGTCTGTTACCTGTGTATTACCTGTGTATTGCCTGTGTCTCAGGCTCTGAGCTGCAGGTCAGTGGGAGCATACAGACAACGAGAGAGGACCTCACTGCTTTATGAGCCCACACAGTTCTGTAATAAGTGAGAGAACACGTCGTGATGTCGCCGCTCTGAGAGCCTCCAGGCGCTCGTGTCTCCGTAATGTCTCCGTGTGCGGCCGGCGAAGGAAACACACGATCCAACTCTTCAAAAATACATGAAACAGCCGAGTGATCCGACAGGATGATTACAGCATCGATCACAGAGGAGCGCAGCAGGAAATACACAGCGCAGCCAGCGTCCTGCTATACATGCTAACACACACACACACACACACACACACACACACACCATGATGCCGGTCCGCTCTGAGGACTGACGCAGTGTATTGCTGCACATTTCATCTTCCGCCGAGCAGAAAACATCACATTACGCCTGAAATTACACAAAAGCTCATTTTCTTGAAATTGCAATTTTCTTTAAAAGCGTTTTCTTCTTAAAGAGACAATATCTGACTAATGTGGCTGCAGAACCTGCTGCAGGTCCTGTGTTCACACACCACATATATCAAACGCTATTTTTCAAAGGAGGAAGTCTCCAGCGGATTGCACTTGACAATTAAAGGTGGTTCTGACCCAGCGGCGGAGGGGAGAAGATACCGTCTCGTTCCTCCCGCAGTGTTATCTGTAATGACTCCAGAATCTCCGGGCTCGACTCAGAAATCTGCTGCTGCTTGTGTTTCATGTCTGAGAGCCGGAGAGAGAGATGGAGCCAGAGATTTGATGGCGCTGAGCCTCATTAGGAGTAATGAAATTTGACCTTGATCTCTGCGAGAGCGATCACTCACGGGCCTCCGAGCTGCGCTATGAGTCAGCTGGAGAGATTTGCAGTGGACGGAGACGGCCTGGAGCTGCTCATGAACGTGTCCAGGAGGGTTAATGAAGCCAGTGTGAGACCAGGATGTCGCTGGTTCAAATCCTCTCACTGTTTAGCTCAGAAAGTCTGAGTGAAATGAACAAACGTTGCTCATCAGCCCTCCGTCTCCTCACAGGCTGTCGGTACAGTCGGACTGTGGCTGCTGGACACAGTGACGCACTCAGCCTGAGGACAGAAACACCGACACAAAGCACACCGACCGGCACAAAGCACACCGACCGACACAAAGCACATCGACCGACACAAAGCACACCGACCGACACAAAGCACACCGACCGACACAAAGCACACCGACCGACACAAAGCACACCGACCGGCACAAAGCACACCGACCGGCACAAAGCACACCGCCGGCACAAAGCACACCGCCGGCACAAAGCACACCGCCGGCACAAAGCACACCGACCGACACAAAGCACACCGACCGACACAAAGCACACCGCCAGCACCGGCTGGCATGGACCTCAACATACTCAGTGTGAGCTCGTCCTCAGAGGGTTCACACACAGCCAATCAGAGGAGGACTGACAGCAGCAGCAAACAAACATGGCGTCCGTGGAGGATGAAGTGCTGCTGCACCTGCTGAGGAAGGAAGAGAAGAAGAAGTGAACAAAGTGAAGAAGAGGAAACGAAGACGCTTCATTCCACACATCCAACAACACAACCTGCTGGGGAGCAAAATATTCAGTTCAGCCAGCCTGAGATCATTTTATTGTTTTAATGTTTCTGATTTTCTTATTTTTTACAGTGTGTGTGTGTGTGTGTTTGTGTGTGTTAGTTAGGAAACCTTTCCGACTGTGTACATGGTTGTTTCCGTGTTTACTGTATGACGTCATGGTGTGTGTCATATGATGAATGATGACGGCTGTAACCGTCTTTCGGTCTTTTGTGTTCACTTCAGTCGTCCTCCTGATGGAGCCGCGTCCCCTCACGTATCGCAGACGTCCGTCCTCTAAGGATGAAGTCTCAGACGCTCGTGTTCGATGCCCCGTTGGTTACCAAAGCAGCGAGGCTGTAAATTCAGATCGCGTCTCCGTCCTCGTCTACGCTCTCTGAGCAGCAGGAGATGAGCAGTGTGTTCAGGTGTCTCACCGTCAGCTGCTTCGTGTTGTGGCCCTCGTCCTGCAGCTCGTCCTGCAGCTCGTCCTGCAGGTCGTCCTGCAGTTGGTCCTGCAGGTCGTCCTGCAGGTCGTCCTGCAGTTGGTCCTGCAGGTCGTCCTGCAGCTCGTCCTGCAGCTCGTCCTGCAGGTCGTCCTGCAGTTGGTCCTGCCGTTCGTCCTGCAGCTCGTCCTGCAGTTGGTCCTGCAGGTCGTCCTGCAGGTCGTCCTGCAGTTGGTCCTGCAGGTCGTCCTGCAGCTCGTCCTGCAGCTCGTCCTGCAGCTCGTCCTGCAGGTCGTCCTGCAGTTGGTCCTGCAGGTCGTCCTGCAGGTCGTCCTGCAGTTCGTCCTGCAGTTCGTCCTGCAATTCGTCCTGCAGCTCGTCCTGCAGCTCTTCCTGCAGGTCGTCCTGCAGCTCGTCCTGCAGCTCGTCCTGCAGTTGGTCCTGCAGGTCGTCCTGCAGTTGGTCTTGTTGTGTCTCTGGAGCGCAGCTGAAAGGAATGTAATTATTCAAATTGTCCTGTTTTTCTCACCACTGTAACTTTCCTTTGAAGAAGGTTGGAAGTTGTTTTATTCAGATTTATTCCACAGAGAACAAAGGCAGTCGATTCCTCACCTGTGGAGGGGAACGCTGCACTTCCTGCAGTTAGTACACGCGTTTTCATTATTCCTCTCCTTAAATAATGCAAAGTCACAGCGGGAGAGGAAACACTGCAGCTTCTGAGCTTTGAGTAACAAAAAGCTGCTGTAAACCTCCTGAGACGCTCAGTTTTAATCCTCACCTCTGTCCGGGCTCACGGTTCTGTTTGTTAGCCTGTAGAAAGCTGCAGACTCAGTCTCCAGTACCAGGACCAAAACCAGCAAGAGAACCACCTCAGGACTGTGTTCCCGTCGTCTGCTCAGATAATGTGTCGTTCCGTTCAGCACCAGTTGATATCCACACGTGCTTTCCCAGCATCAGCAGACTGATGTGGACCAATCAGAGCACATCACGCACGGCAGACGCAGCGAGACGAGACAAAGACGTAAAAGCCGTAAGAAGCCGTAAACAGACAGAGAGGGAAACTGGAATGTGGAGAAAAGGCGTGTTAGTGTCTCGTATCTGCAGAGAGTTTCTGATTTTCTCTCTTTGTTGCTGCTCGGGACGCTTTACCAACCCAACATGTGTCTGTTTGACGTCCTGGGAATGAGACTCAACAATCAGCTGTCTTTGTGGTGCGTTCAGGAACAGCTGGGACAAATCCTACTGATTCTACCTTTAACTTTAATAGTCTTTGAGTTCTATTAATATGACGTGAGCTTCAGTTAGCTTTGAGCACAAATGTCCTTCAGAGGGAGACTTTTTACTCTGAGACTCTGAGTACATGTCAGAGCTGTAATCTATTACTTTACTGGAGGAAACAAGCTGGATCAGAACTTCTCCTGGAGGACAGGACGTGAGGACTGTGGACTAATGATCTGCTCTTCATCCAGTTAAATATATGAGGTGACGTAGTTGCGACGGTGATGCTGCAGGTGCAGTGACACTCATCTGATTGGTCTGTTTGTCTTCCTGTTTCTCATTTCGCTTCCTGTCACTCTGCTGCTAATCTGCGAACTGAGCACACACACACACACACACACACACACATACACACCACGTTAATGACTCTGTGTGTGTGTGTGTGTGTGTGTGTGTGTGTGTGCTCAGTTAGCAGATTAGTTAGCCCTGCACTTCCTTCCCCTGTACTTCCTTCCCCTCCACTTCCTTCCCCTGTACTTCCTTCCCCTCCACTTCCTTCCCCTGTACATCCTTCCCCTCCACTTCCTTCCCCTGTACTTCCTTCCCCTCCACTTCCTTCCCCTGTACTTCCTTCCCCTCCACTTCCTTCCCCTGTACATCCTTCCCCTCCACTTCCTTCCCCTGCACTTCCTTCCCCTCCACTTCCTTCCCCTGTACTTCCTTCTCCTCCACTTCCTTCCCCTCCACTTCCTTCCGCTGCACCTCCTTCCCCTCCACTTCCTTCCCCTCCACTTCCTTCCCCTCCACTTCCTTCCCCTGCACTTCCTTCCCCTCCACCTCCTTCCCCTCCACTTCTTTCCCCTGCACTTCCTTCTCCTGTACTTCCTTCTCCTCCACTTCCTTCCCCTCCACTTCCTTCCCCTGCACCTCCTGATGTGAGAGTCTCCTCAGATAGAGCTGATTTAGGAGCAGCTTGGGTTCGGGCCGGGCTGAGGGAGGACGTCAGACTCCAGGCTGTGGACAAACATGTTGTGAGGGAGGAAAGAGGAAACGAAGGAGGTGAAGCCACCAGCAGACGACCTGGAGGAGTAGTTTACTGCAGCAGGGTGGAAACAGAGGAGAGGTGGAGGGGGAGCGGGGCGATCGAGACTCAAGGCCGAAGAAAAGAGAGAGAGATGGATCCTGCATTGTATCCATGGCAACGGAGCATAGATGCCGATCACCGTTTCCTCAAAAGGTTTTTATGATGAGCTCGGGGACCGAGGCCCCCTGAAGGCTGGATAATGAACTGTGGTGTCAGACGGCTGCAGGAGGAAGATGAAGAGGAAGAGGAGGGGGAAGCAGGGGGAGGAAGAGGGAGGAGAAGGAGGAAGAGGAAGGAGCTAATAAGACTTGATTAACTGCTAAGTGGACAGAAGATCGTTCAGCCACATGAACCAATCTTAACCCCCGAGACTCCAGGAAGCTGTGGGGAGATTCCTGTTGTTCATTCCTGGATTATAGACGTCTGAACAAACACAAGAGGAGCTCCTGGGAGAAGAGACGGGAGGAAGAGGAAGAGGACGAGGAAGAGGAAGAGGAAACAGGTGTGACAGGCCTCAGAAAGAGAAGCCATCCGTCCTCCAGTATCTGCAGAGGCACATTTCCTTTTCTTCCCCGTCACAGGTGGTTCGTTTGTTCTCGACAGTTTACAGCGTCTTTATTCCGACCGGAGCTGATGTCGCGCTCAGCTGACCCGCTCTGCAGTGACGAGGTGGGCAGACGGTTTATCGACAGCAGAGCAGAGGCAGGCGGAGCAGCAAAGGTCTGCAGGGGACTGATAAGACAAACAGAGGGGTGGAGACGGGGACAGACAAAGAGACCGAGACGAGGAGGACAGACGTCACAGAGGACGTCAACACAGCTTCACTCCTTTTCTTTGTGAATCTCAGGTTCAATGCTGTCAACCTAAAGTTACCTGAACCCAGGTGATGTTTCAGCTCGGTTCATTCAGAGGATCACACACATCGTCCCTGAGTGTCTGTGAGCAGCTAGCCGTGTGATAAAAGTTAGTTCTCCTTCAAAAAGTCAACATTATATCGCAACATATTAAAGACGTGTCGATGAGATCTCCACAGGTCTGAAATGAATCCATAGGAAACCTGAAGTCACTGCAGGTCAGTTCTTCCACAGAGGATTCACAGGATGCAACACCGTCACCTTCAGATCCTCGATATGGACGAAGTCTCCAAAAAACTCTTAAACACGGAAGAAAATGGCAGAAAGCTCAGCAGCCGAGGACAAAGAGACGAGCTGGAGGAGTCGAGTGGACAGAAGAGACGCAGTGAAACTCCTGCAGGTCAAACTGAAGGCTGGTTCGGATTCACGCTGTTGAAACACTGAAAATAAACTGAACTGGTGGATTTAATGTATCTGAAGTTGCAGTGAAGGAGAGTAAAGAGCCAACGTGAGAATAAAGGATTGAACATGACGAACGGGCCGAGAGCTGAACGCCATGAGTGTGTTCAGAGAAGCAGCTGAAGGAGAATTAGAATAATGTTAAAAAGAACTAATGAAGCTCATTACAGGGACCTCAACATGAAGCGAACCTGAGGGACTCGTGAGGACGTCCCCCTCCACACACACACACACTTCATCTCCTGTCAGACTGTCAGTGTGAGTTCAGCTGATCTCCAGCTGGAGCCAAGAACAGACGTGGACTTTAATTTGAGCATCTAGTGAGAGCTTTAAGACCGCAGAGACCTCCCGTCCTGACGTCTCACCTGCTGGGACGCCTCTTCAAAGACCTGTGTGAGTTATTGAGCGGCGGCTGGCAGCCCTCCTGACCGCCAGAAGATGGATGGATCCTCCATTTGAATGACTGACCCGACGCCACTCTGAATCCCATTTGAACCTCCAGCCTGAAATCCTTTTGGATTAGCGAAGCCGCGAGTCGGTCTGTAGGCATGCACGGGTCTGCCACTCAGCTCGCTGCACAAAGCTCCTTTCTTACATGACAGGTCCGATTTTAATACACTTCATGAGCACACTGACCTGCCTGCGAGCGCCCAGCGGCAGCAGCAGCAGAGATTAGTGTCCTGATGGTCCAGGTGTCGTCGGTAAGCCGTGGACGGGCGGCTGTGAGGACGCAGAGGCTGATGAACATGATCAGAAAATAAGAAGTGCAGTGAGAGACAGAGAGACGTGTGGGAGGACAGATGCTTTCTCTCCTGCAGGAGCAGAAGATTGGAGGCTGTTTGGAGTTTGGCTTTTTGTTGTTGCTCTGAATCCTCAGCGTGGCCAAATACACGCCCGCGGCTGCTTTTCATCCCGGCTCGCCCAGGTTATCAACTTGGCTTTTTGGGTAGCACGCAGGCGGCCCGGGGACGGTCTGGCTGATCGTGGGTGGTGATAACATCCAATGTCAATTTCTCCCTTTTCTCTGGAGCGCCGCCCGTGGCTCCTGGAACCAAAGACTGGTTCACATTGGTCTTTGTAGATAATCTGTTTGAGGATGTCCTCAGAGCGGTGTAACTGATCAGCCCTGGGTCACAGCAGCATTTGAAATCCCTCCAAGTTCTTCAAATCCTTTAAACAGACGCCAGCTATCTGCCAGAATAATCACCATCAATACACAATAACAGGGTGTTTGGCCGCCGTCAGTCACTGGAGCTGCTCCCGAGGTCCGGGCACAGTTTCAAGACGGGAAGTGTTGGTGGAGGACGCAAACTGATTCACACACTCTGTCACATAACCGCATATTGAAAGTGAAATATTCAGGATGCTTCTGACTAATCCGATCTGCCCCCTTCCAATATTATACAAAGGAATATTTAAAATAGTATGTTTGTTTCTGTAAGGACTTGTTTTAATCCTGCTGTGCTCACAGAGGAGTCGCAGCGTGTGTCTGCAGATCATCAGTGTGAGGACACGAGCTGACGTTGGCTTCGTCTCCACAGACTTATACATGTGGACCAATATAGTGACATTCAGTTTCCATCGTGTGTGAAGACAATCATACACCCGGTGATCACATTACACTGACATGAAGAAGAGCAAGAAATATGTATTTAATAACGTCTGGTGAAGAACAGAATATTAAACTGTCAGATTATTAAACTGTCAGATTATTAATATGTCAGATTATTAATATGTCAGATTATTATCAGAGATGCATCAGTGAGGTATTTTCTCATAGGTTTATATGTGTGAATTGAATCTACAGCTGTTGGCTACAAAACATTTTAAAAACTAAACTCCAGTTTTCAGCATTAAATCGTGTTTCCAGGAGTTGTGAACAAACTTTTCATGTAATCTGATGAACTGCCTCCAGTGATGTCACTCAGTGGCTCAGTTGCATTGTGGGTAATATAGGCACCAGGCACTGAGCTCCAGTAACACGGCCGGACTCGTTAAGGACAGTCTGTCCACAGATGTCACCTGTTTTATTCGACACATTCTTCATTTTCAAATCCTGCTGCCTACATTACCCACAATGCAACTCAGCCACTTATTACATGCAGTTTCCTCTAGAGCCACAAAAGACTTTATACTGTTTTTCCATGTATGCAGAAGCACTGTGAGACCTGTAAACACACTTTACTGTGGGAAACTGGTGGACTTGCCCTTTAACAGAAACTTCACTCACATCCTCAGATGTTGTCTCGGTTCTGTCTCAGTTCTGTCTCAGTTCTGTCTTGGTTTTGTCTTGGTTCTGTCTCGGTTCTGTCTCAGTTCTGTCTCAGTTCTGTCTTGGTTTTGTCTTGGTTCTGTCTCGGTTCTGTCTCAGTTCTGTCTCAGTTCTGTCTCAGTTCTGTCTCGGTTCTGTCTCAGTTCTTTCTCACGTTCTGTCTCGGTTGTAGTTTGTCGGTGTCTCTGTTTGCAGTTTCTAATGTCGAGTCGGTTCACTTGATTTCTGAGTTTTGTGTTGTTGTGCTTTATTGTCGCCGTGATAGAACCTTCTCTTTACTGTTCTGTGTGGACTCCAGGAGAACCTGCTGAAGTTCCAACAGGTCTTAAGCTGTGATTACACTCTGATCAGGTTCGGTGAGCCACACACCTGGTTGAATGCCTTGCTCAAGGACTCTTTGAGGAGCAGGAGGGTCCTGGTAGAGTCTGTAGATCTGAGGAGAAACTGCAGAGAAGTGAGATGTCCACTGGGCACAGCGCGATGATCCAGGTGGAATTTATCCATGTTGCACTAATCGAGTATTCATTACTCATTAGCAGCAGTCAAGCTGTCAAATCAATGAGACCTTTACTTCAGAGCCAAAGCAAACCCGGTGTTTAACAGCGGAGCTACGCTGGAGATAAAATCTGAGCTATAAATCTGAGACGCAGAGAAAACCTCCGAGTCGATATCTCACAACGCCATCGCTCAGGACGGTTTCACTGCAGGCAGGTCCTGACAAGAAGCAGGTCAGTGTCACATTCACTCAGGCTTTTCACAGGAAACGTGACTTCACATGTCAGAGAAAACACGTTTCTATTTTAAGTCCTCAGAGAGAGACTCAGGTCACAGCGAGGAACCTGGATTCAGGTCAACGCTGTATTTCTCCTCTTTCTGGTGGATTGACTCGTCTTAACTTCAGTCAGCTCCACCGTCCGACTGTTGAAACACGTGAAGACGAACAGAAGCATCGTGCAGTCGAATCAAACAGACTCAGACTGCAGGAGTCCAAAATAAAAATATTCACAAACACATGAAGCACATGAATAATCAGACTGTCTGGCTGCACACCGACAGGTTTGAGTGCAGCGGAGACTCAGAGCTCCACAGACACACCACGTAACATCAGCTCACAACTGAAACTCTGCTGCTTCACTGCGTGTGAACAGACTTGTGAAATCATGGCACGAAGAATATTTGTGGCAGTTGAACTTTGTATTAACATCATCACAAACATCACACGGTTACTGAGCCGACCAGGACTCCACATGAACAACGACTACATATGATGATGATCAGAAAGCTATAAGATGTCAGATTACACCAGACGTGTGAGTCTCTGTCAGTGTGCAGAAGTTTGAAGTTCTCTGCTTCTTATTTAACTTGTTTCTATTGTTTCTGTGTTTTACTTATATTTTCTATATTTCTTATAGATTCATTACTGCTGTTTTTAATATGAATCCCCTCTGCTGCTGTCGTATTACACTGTGGGACTAATGAAGGATTGTTTCATGTTTGTCATGTGTAGCCGGGTCGTCCACAGTTTCCTCAGCAAGCTTTGTGTTTCTCCCTCCAACAGAAGACGAGCTGCGAGCTTTTCCTCAACACCATAAATATAATAAGTCATTAATGTGTTAAAAGTACTGCAGACGGTTTGTTTTGTTCTGTCTTAAATTTAACTTTTGAAGAAAAGGAGCAAAGAAATCCTTTAAACCAACTCAGCAGCAGGAAATGTTTTGACCGTTTATATTTCTGTGGATTTGTTGAAGCTGTTCAGTTTTTAATAGATAACCTGATTCTGTTCCCAGAAACACGTCTGGAAATGTTAAAACGCCGCCTCAGCCTGTCGTCTCTGACTCACACGTCACCACCTCCTCCTCCACCTCCAGACATGTGATCTGAACATGACCCGACACGTGTCCTAGTCATATAGATATCATACGTAGAATGTATTGTGGTTTACAGAAACCTTAACTGCCATCATTTGACTGTTAGTTTGGATCTACGCCCAACAGGCTGAGATGAAGCAGTGTGTGAACAGCTGCTGTAACTGTGACTGTCTCTGTGTGCAGATCGAGGACATGCAGTGGCCCGGGGGCGAGCAGGACATCCCCAGCTCCGTCTGCAGCCTCCCCTGTAAAACCGGCGAGAGGAAGAAGGTGGTGAAAGGGATGCCGTGCTGCTGGCACTGCGAGCCCTGCGACGGCTACCAGTACCAGCACGACGAGTTCAGCTGCAAGCTGTGCACCTACAACATGAGGCCCAACGCCAACCGGACCGCCTGCCAGCCCATCCCCATCATCAAGCTGGAGTGGCACTCGCCCTGGGCCGTGATTCCGGTTTTCCTGGCGATGCTCGGGATCATCGCCACCATCTTCGTCATGGCTACGTTCATACGGTACAACGACACGCCGATAGTCCGAGCGTCCGGCAGGGAGCTGAGCTACGTCCTGCTCACGGGGATATTTCTCTGCTACATCATCACCTTCCTCATGATCGCCAAGCCGGATGTCGGCGTGTGCTCGTTCAGGAGGATTTTCCTCGGCCTGGGCATGTGCATCAGCTACGCAGCCCTGCTCACCAAAACCAACCGCATCTTCCGCATCTTCGAGCAGGGCAAGAAGTCGGTGACGGCGCCCCGGCTGATCAGCCCCACCTCACAGCTGGCCATCACCTCCAGCCTCATCTCGGTCCAGCTGCTGGGGGTTTTCATCTGGTTCGTGGTGGATCCGCCCAACACAATCATAGACTACGACGAGCAGAAGACCTTCAACCCGAATCTGGCGCGAGGGGTGTTGAAATGTGACATCACGGATCTTCAGATCATCTGTTCATTGGGTTACAGTATCTTGTTGATGGTGACTTGTACTGTTTACGCTATAAAGACCCGCGGGGTGCCCGAGAACTTTAACGAGGCCAAGCCCATCGGCTTCACCATGTACACCACCTGCATCGTCTGGCTGGCTTTTATACCCATCTTCTTCGGCACGGCGCAGTCTGCAGAAAAGGTAGGAGCCAGTGGATGGAGGGATGGATGATGTACAGGGTGGATGGATGGAGGGATGGATGGATGGAGGGATGGAGGGATGGATGGATGGATGATGTACAGGGTGGATGGATGGAGGGAGGGATGGAGGGATGGATGGAGGGATGGATGTCAGTCTGTCATGTTTGCATGAATCTTTTGTTCTACAGAAACAAACTAACTAAACATTTGTCAGCAAACAGTTTCTTAAATTTGAGCATTAGATGTTGAGTGAAATATCTTTTGGACAGTTTCTCTCTGGGCTTTTGTTTGTTGTCGTTACAGAGTTCACGCTCCAGTCCACATTTATTATCATGCTGTCTTTTGACAGTTATCTTATTATCTGGAAGCATCTTTAGAGACAAAGTGCAGGTTTGAGAGCTTGTGGTCACGTCCTCACATCACATCCGCTGAAGAGGTCGATGGCCGGCGGCTGTCGGTGACGACAGAGAAGGTCAGGAACATTTTCAAAGCTTTATTTATTCAGGGAGAGTTCACAGAGAGCAATGCTCTCCTTTCAGGAACGCATCATCATTTACCACCAAACATAATCCTGAGGAGGCAGTTTCTACGTCACACGAGGTCCCATGTGAACACTCGTCCCCAGAGAAGTCACAGTCCTCACAGTCTGTCCTCCAGGACACGTTCAGGTACTCGTGTAAAAACAGACTCTGGTAGACGTAGAAGTTCTGATCCAGCTTGTTTCCTCCAGTAAAGTAATAGATTACAGGCTCTGACATGTACTCAGAGTCTCAGAGTAAAAAGTCTCCCTCTGAAGGACATTTGTGCTCAAAGCTAACTGAAGCTCACGTCATATTAATAGAATTCAAAGACTATTAAAGTTAAAGGTAGAATCAGTAGGATTTGTCCCAGCTGTTCCTGAACGCACCACAAAGACAGCTGATTGTTGAGTCTCATTCCCAGGACGTCAAACAGACACATGTTGGGTTGGTAAAGCGTCCCGAGCAGCAACAAAGAGAGAAAATCAGAAACTCTCTGCAGATACGAGACACTAACACGCCTTTTCTCCACATTCCAGTCTCCCTCTCTGTCTGTTTACGGCTTCTTACGGCTTTTACGTCTTTGTCTCGTCTCGCTGCGTCTGCCGGGCGTGATGTGCTCTGATAGGTCCACATCAGTCTGCTGATGCTGGGAAATAACAAGAATCCAGAATTCACCTCAGAGGCATCAAACTAAAGTAACGAGGCTGTTCTGAAGCTGTGAGGAGGAGAAAGTTCAGATACATGAAACATCTACTGGAGTCCAGTAACTAAGTATTTGTACTTTGTTCCTTCCTCTGTCAGGCCCGTAATAACAGGACACTTGTCACAGATAAAGCTGACTTCAGTGAGTCTTGTTCGTCATCTCGTCTCGTCTCTTTGATTATGATCCGCAGGAAATATGATCATGACAAAAATCATTTTAAAAACGAGAGAACAAAGTAACTTTCTGTTAAGCTTCAGTTACAAATCACTAACAAATCACGATGTGGCGAAGCTCCACGTCAGCAGAGCTTCACTGCAGCGCTGCTTCCAGTGCCGATCCGTGTTGTGTCCCAGTTCCTCGGCCTGACGAGACGCCGCTGAATAATCTGGTTTCATCCGTGCAGACGGAGGAAGCCTTTGATATGAAACTCAACGATCACATTCTGCAGTGGAATGACACAGATATAAAAATGCAGTCGTGATGCTCCTGTTCTGTTTTAAAGTGCTGGAATCCAGATGAGACGTGACGGCATGTTGTTGGTGAGCGGCTGCATTAAGACCGAGCGCCTCCTCGCTGTGTTTCCTCCTCAGGCTGGCTGGTTCTGATGGATCCATCACGCCGTGTGGGTTTAATAAAGGACAGCAGCTGCACTCCTCAGGTGTTGTGTTGTGTGTTGAGGTGTCGCTCCTCAGGTGTTGTGTTGTTGTTGTTGGTTACAGCAGGTTATTAAAGACTCCACACAATCACTGCAGCTGCATTTTGCTGTAATGTGAGAAAAGTTTTTAAGAAACTTGTTGGAAAGTTTAAAGGTTCTCACCATAATTGCATGACCTTTACATCTTATCACAGTTTTTTGTAAACTGTGGCTAAATGAAAGGAGAGTGTGTAAAACTCAATCTGCTGAGCAGCTTTAATAAGCTGCAGCCAAACTCCAGCCGGCTGCAGCTGAATAATGAGTCTGCAGCTCTGCAGCTGCTTCCTGCCGCCGCCGAGCCGCTCCGCTGTTTGTTTAGCAGGATTCTGTCAGACACACAACACAGCTACAGACACACAACACAGCTACAGACAGACAACACAGCTACAGACACACAACACAGCAACAGACACACACCCTCAGACACACAACACAGCTACAGACATACAGCTACAGTCACACAACACAGCTACAGACAGACAGCAACAGACACACAACACAGCTACAGACACACAACTACAGACACACAACACAGCTACAGACACACAACACAGCTACAGACACACAACACAGCTACAGACAGACAACACAGCTACAGACATACAGCTACAGACAGACAACACAGCTACAGACACACAACACAGCTACAGACACACAACACAGCTACAGACAGACAGCAACAGCTACAGACATACAACACAGCTACAGACACACAATACAGCTACAGACACACAACACAGCTACAGACACACAACACAGCTACAGACAGAAAGCAACAGCTACAGACATACAACACAACTACAGACACACAACACAGCTACAGACACACAACACAGCTACAGACAGAAAGCAACAGCTACAGACATACAACACAACTACAGACACACAACACAGCTACAGACATACAACACAGCTACAGACACACAACACAGCTACAGACACACAACTACAGACACACAACACAGCTACAGACACAGTAAAAACAGAGAATAGAAACAGACATAAAGTTTCATTAGTTTCGTGTTTTCCAGCCACAGATTGTGTAAAACTCAAAGCTCCATGTTTCTGGTGACTGAGCTGGTTTTCTTCAGGTCTTTAATTTGAATGTAAGAGTTTTAAAAAGAGGGTAAACTTGTGTGAACTGAGTGTAAGAAGGTTTGTTGGTGTCTTGGTTTGAAGGACGTCGCTGGCTCGTCGACGCTGAGACGAGTTTAATAAACTGAACTGGGAGTCGAGAAGCGAACGAGACAAACTGAACAAATGTAAAAACAGAAAGTGTCATCGGGCTCACACACTGTGATGATGAATGAACTCAGCGTTAACCAGCGGAGGGAATTTAAATTACAAATATCCTTTAATGCCAAAGTTGTCAGTGATTGAAGTTCTGGTTCTGAGCGGTAAACCCGGCCCGAGGCAGAGATTAGTCCTTCGTCCCTGAGGAGGACTGAGTGTTATCACAGGTGAGAGTCCGGCCGACACCGCGGGCTCCGGGCTCTGATCTCTGGCACAGTCGGAGGAGGACTAAGCCTCTCTGCTCGGCGCCGAGCGCTAAAGAGCTGGGCTGAGGTAAACCCGTCTGATGGACTTGTGTCCCGTCCGCAGGGAGACTCTTCAGCCTGAAGCTTCAGGCCACAGTGGCAGCCGATAAGCTCCCGGCCTCTGAACCGCCTAACGGACCTGTCGGCGCCGGCTGAAGGGAATCCTGCAGCCCTATAAGACCGACCCGCTGCGGCAGAACATCAGAACAACTCTCACGTTTGTCTGTGACTAAAACAGTGAAAGTGTTTCAGACAGTTTCTCTTTGGAGCCGCAGAAACACAAACGAGATGATTTCAACTAGTTTATCTGCAGCTTCTGCAGCTCGCTGAGACGCAGAATTGAAGACTGAGACTGTAATAATTCACCTCATCTTGGTTATGAAACTGTGTTTGTGGTAAAAAACTTATTGTAACTATAAAATGTCTGTAAATTAACAAACTCTAAGATAAAACATTCAGCAATTTGTTCCAGAGCTGAAAGAAATTCATGTTTTATGAAATTCAGTTTACTGACCTGCAGAAGTGTCCAGTAATTTAATTAATGCTTATTGGAAAACAGCAGATTATGATTATATTTGGGTATTTCTTTCTTTATGCATTTGGAGGTAATTATTGTGGTCATTTAAAATGTACTACTTGGTTATTATCACCTAATTATGCAGGTGATAAATCTGAGATCAGTCGTCAGCCGACAGGTTGATGAAGCGAAGCCGAGAGCCGCAGATGAAGGCGAGTGTTTGAGTGTTCGCTGTGCTGAAGCTCAGACGCAGCGCTGACGTCTGTGAAGACTCGTCTCAAAGGTGATTCAACAAAAGTCTCTGTCACAAAGAACGAGGACGAGGTCATCAGAACATTGGATCATTAGAACATCAGAACATCAGAACTTCAGAACATGGAGGTTGAATTTTTCATTCCTTTCAGCGACTGAAAGATGCAGAAAAAGCACTGAAGAAGAATTTAAACCAGCAGTCAGTCTGTGTGAACTGCTGACCGACATGATGCTAAATGATATAACCGCTGAATTATTAACATTCCACAGTTCACATCCTGTCACAAACTCTTTAATGCTGCAATAACAGAACATGAAGAAGAATTACAGTCACATTATTTGAAATTAAAAGCAGATATTCCACCAAGACATTTTGAATATAGTTAATGTTGTTTGTGAAGATGTGTGTAATTAAAAAGCCGCGTAGATACGAGAGTAAAGGTCAGTCGTCTGATATCGAGGAAGAGTCGAGTCTGCAAAGGAAGAGGAAGATGAAGGAGTGCACAGAGAAAGCAGGAGGCCGATAAGAGATCTGCAGGGAGGCTGCAGATACAGCAGGAAAGTACAGAGTGATCTTCTGTGGAGTAAATTGGGAGACTGGGGAGAAAAAAGAAGGAAAGCACAGCAGGATCTGTGGTGAGAGGAAATAAAAGAGAGAGGATGGAGGAGGAGAGAATGGCACGGAGACAAAGAGACACCGAGAGAACAAGAGAGCCACAGATTGAAGAGGACGGATGGACGAGGACGCGTCTGAAAGGTTTTCAGGTGATTTCAAGGCTTTTTACTTCGAGCCTCCAGTGACGGAGAGCGAAGAGCAGTGAAGGTGGAGAGAGAGCTCGTCTTTCATTCCAGATCTTCTGTGTGTGCTAACATCACGTAGCATCAAAAAGTCATTCACACCTCACAGAACGTAGGAGAAAAACAAAACCCTGAAAAACAAATGGAGGAAGAGAAAAGAGCTTTAAGTTCTGAAGATCAGGATCTGAAGCAGGATCTGTGTTTCTCTCCATCCAGAACACTTGAAAGGCAACACGGCTAGCTCAGCGTTAGCTTGAAGACCCGCCCTACTCCACCTCTGATTGGTGGCTTTGCTTTCTGCCCTCAACGAGCTGGTTGGTTCTGATTCTCTTGCGGTTCTGATACAGCAGTTTAGGAGCTGTAGTCTCCTCAGTGAACACGGCGGCCTCGTCGCTGCTGCTGGTCGGCTAACGAGCCCAGAGACTCTGCAGCTATGACCTGAAGTGTTCAGTGTGTTTGCACAGGAAGCTACAGTTCACAATCAGCTGGACACCAAAACAAACCTCAAGAAAAACACAGACACAAGCCATCAAAACACTGAACATACAGGTAGGAAACAGCATACTAGGTAGGACGAAGGACGAAGACGAAGCCGAAGACGAAGACGAGGACGAGGACGAGGACGAAGACGAGGACGAGGACGAGGACGAGGACGAAGACGAAGACGAGGACGAGGACGGGGACGAGAGCGTCTCTGCCGCTTCTCTCGACTTCTACTGTCAAACAAAGTGTTGCTAAATCCAGCACAGACCAGCAGCACCACGACTCTGTCGAGGCTTTCGTCATATACAAAATGATAAACGGGTCGTGCAGGAAAGAAATCAACGTGATTGTTGAGCTCCTGGATCAGCGACTGTGTCCTCTGCACATTCACACACACACAGATTCAGCCAGCGTCGCTCCTCCACATGTTAAAGATACTTCAGAGACCGAGGGAAGAAAACCAGCGAGCGAGTGAAGACCCGCATGTTTTTGTGAGTCTGTTAGCTGCAGGGATGGGTGTGTGTGTGTGTGTGTGTGTGTGTGTGTGTGTGTGTGTGTGTGTGTGTGTGTGTTGACGTCAGCAGGCAGCCAGCAGCTGAGTGGAGCTCTGACATTCTGGCCTTTGCTGCTTGTCATTACCTACCTGGCCCGAGACGAGCAGAATACAAATGAGGAGAGAGGAAGAAGCTGCTCGCCCTGCACACACACACACACACACACACACACACACACACACACACACACACACACACACACACACACACACATAATAAACAAACACACACATGCGTGGACACACTGAAGCGCCTAACTCACACATGCAAACACACACACTGGCAGACAGCGAGGCAGAGAGCAAAGCAGGCACGACGGGAGAAAAGAGGGAGAGAAGACATGAAGGAAAGGGAGGAGTGATGCAATGAAGGCAGGAGGGAGGGAGGGTGAGGAGCGGGGGAGGAGCGGGGAGAGGAGAGGGGGAGGGGAGGAGGAGGAGGAGAAGAGGGGAGGAGGAGAGGGAGGAGAGGGAGGAGAGGGGAGGAGGAGAGGGGAGGAGAGGGGAGGAGGAGGAGGAGGAGAGGAGAGGGGAGGAGGAGGAGGAGGAGAGGGGAGGAGGATGTGAAGGAGGCTGTCGATGTGTTCAAGAGGCCAGCGTGAGGAAGACGAGGAGCAAAACACAAAGAGAAGGAAGAGAAGATCCTCCCACGCAATCTGAGTGCAACACTGACAGAAACTGACACTAATGAGCCGAACATGCACACACACACACACACACACACACACACACACAGCAACACACACACACACACACACACACAGCAACATACACACCAACATACACACACATATGCGCACACACAAGCAAAACATGAAAGCCAAATGTACATGACTTATGAGTTGTAATTAAGGTGATTTAAATATTAGATACATACATTAAAGTATTATTATTATATTTATTGTTGTTGCTGATTCTGCAGCTACAGCTTGTAGCAGCTCTGTGTGTGACTGTGTGTTCAGGGACTTGATTGGAACAGCCAGTAATAATTTGTAATAAAAGTTCAGACTGCGTATCTGCATCAGCGCTGCAGAAAGTTCTGGCTGCTCGCTCCATCAGAACATCTCTACACGTCCTGCATCCTGACAGGAAATCTCTACGTTACGTCTGATGAGATACTCTGAGTGGAAAAGACACAAATCAACTTGATTAAGATTTTGATTTTTTGCAGTGAACCAATCGCAGTCGCCTGCTACCGTTAGCGACCAGGTTAGTGAGAGTCAGCTGACATGAGGCTCGTTAGCTCGTTATTAAAACAATAACCCTGATCTGAGATAATCACTGCAGTGAGAAGTCTGAACGACATGACAGAACGACAGCAGGCATGAATTTTAAAGAAGTAAATAATGTTTGTTCTGGTCTGAGTCACGAGCGGTTCCTCCGTCCAGCTGAGTTATCACGTCGCAACATGTCTCTGCTTCGTTTGAGGGTTTGAAACATGAGTTCTGAGTTACTGAACATCAGAATCACACACAGCCTCGTTATCTGTCCAGTGAACTATGTTTCATCCTCCATCAGCTGCCCAAACACTTTTAATGTTCCTCCTGAAGTTTCCTGAACATTATTTTCTGCACAAAAATCAACTTTTTAAGTCGAACACAAACATAAAGTGTCTGCGTGCTTCAGTGCAGCTGCTGTAATATCCAATAATGCTAAAGGGATTAGCTCTGTGTGCCTAACAGGCTCCATTCTCACACTGATAAAAGCTGTTTGCTTCACCCTGAAAAGGGATTTGCTGTATCTAAATGTAACAGAGGTGTATTGTGTGTACTCTCTGATGTGAGTGCGGTGGCAGACCCGTTCAGGATTTAGTGCTGAGGGTCCCGAGCGGCTCGCGGCGCCGACGGTACACTAGAAAAGGTGAGATGTGTTTATCAGCCTCACACAGCTGAGACCCAGAATCCTCCCTCAGATCAACAGAATCTCAAGTTCACTCCGTTTATTTCTCTCGTGTTTCCCTGAACGGGACTTTTTATCAAACCGTTTCCACTCAGGTTTATGAGTTCAGTTAGTTGAGAGCTTAAATTTGTGTGTTTGGTTAAATGTTAATAAACACATTTGTCACAGTGAACTATGAATATTTAACCAGGACGATGATCCGACCAGAACCGAGCACTTAAACAGAACCAGTGACAGGCTCAGTGAAACTTCAGCTCCCTGATGTTGCAGAAACACTCAGCAAACACGGACGGGTCGGATGTCACTGTGACTCGACACGCTGACAGGATGAGATCAATGTCCTCCCACACGTCCAGAACCGCGAGAGTCCAGGTTCAGAGATGATCCGTCCTGAAACATCTGGAGTTCAGTCAGCTCTTTAACAGTCTTTATTTCACAAGATAAAAGATGAATTCATTTTCCTCTGGAGAGTTTCCTCTGTTCTGTCAGCTTTATAGGTCCAGCTTTTAGTTCTGCTGCTTTAGTGCTGCAGTGACATCACAGTGACATCACAGTGACATCACAGTGACATCACAGTGACATCACAGTTCCCTGTGATGTCACTGTTCTCTGTGAATGCTCCGGTTAATAAATGTATATAACACTTAGTTTGTGATGACAGTTTAGTTATGAAATAATAATAATGTCGTCTGTGATCGTCGGTGAAATCAAAGCCTGTCTGTTCCTGTCAGAGTTTCACAATAAAAGCCTTGTTAAGAAGCCACTCTGTGAAGCTAAGCTACAGCTAATCCTCATGCTAACTCGCTGCATGCTGCTGGCTCTCTGCCTGCACCTGAGACATGCTGGTAGCGGCTCATGAACACTGCGGCGTCTGTGACCCGCGGCTGTCATCATGTCAGCAGCCACGCGTCTGTATGTAAACAGGAAGTGGTCTGTCATCGTCAGCGGCGGTTTGAATGGAGACTTCTTGCTTCCTGTGATGTCCTGCACGTGTTGGTGGGTCCGTCTCATGCATAGAGATGTAAAGACAGAACCGACTGTGATATGTTGGAGCGTCATGAATAAATCTGCAGAGGAAAAGTGTTTTCCTCAACCCACAGAACATCTCGTCTCCCGGGAGAGTCGAACGTCTCTTTAACATGCCAAGGTCAACCAGCAGAGGCCGTTCTCCTTATTAAAGCTTAAACTGCCAGCGTCCGACGTGATTGAACTGAATGTAACCAGGTCCATCCAGTGGTACTGGAGGAGGAGGAGCAGGAGGAGGAGGAGGAGGAGGAGGAGGAGCAGGAGGAGGAGGAGGAGGAAGAGGAGCAGGAGGAGGGGGAGGAGGAGGAGGAGGGGGAGGAGGAGGAGGGGGAGGAGGAGGGGGAGGAGGGGGAGGAGGAGGAGGGGGAGGAGCAGGAGGAGGAGGAGGAGGAGGGGGAGGAGCAGGAGGAGGAGGAGGAGGATCAGGAGGAGGAGGAGCAGGAGGAGGAGGAAGAGCAGGAGCAGGAGGAGCAGGAGGAGGAGGAGGAGGAGGAGGAGGAGCAGGAGGAGGAGGAGGAGGAGGAGGAGCAGGAGGAGCAGGAGGAGGAGCAGGAGGAGGAGGAGGAGGAGGAGGAGGAGGAGGAGGAGGAGGAGGAGGAGGAGCAGGAGGAGGAGGAGGATCACATTTGCAATAACATCATTTCTTTATGCAGCATGCGTTTCATAGCATCCATTAATGTTTGTGTGTTCCACCTGCCTCTCCTCCTCCTCCTCTTCCTCCCTGCTTGTCATCACTTCCTGTTTGTTGTCTCCTCCTCGCTCCTGTTTTATGACTTCACTCCCACAGGAAACATCTCCTGTTTCACTGCTCTGTGGACGGTACCGCCCGTCTGCTGGGTCCAGATAGAATATCTGAAGAACTGTTGATGGACTGTTGGTTTACATTTATCAGACGCTTCTGTCTGAAGTGACTTACAGTAATTCATTCATACATTCCCACACTGATGGTGGCGGCTGCCGTGCAGGACCAGCACATCAGGAGCAGTTTGGGTTTCAGTATCTTGCCCACTTCAACATGCAGACCAGGGGAATTTCCTGTTGTGTCTGAAATGTCCTGCTTTTAAATGTGCTTCAGATATTCATGTTCCCCTGAATATATGAATATAATAACTTGAGTGATCCTCTGACTAAAGAACGATGGAACACATTGTACCTGCAGATCAGCATGAGAGTCTCGGTCATGT